>SMOI01000021.1:0-145688 GCA_008000375.1 Poteriospumella lacustris
AGAGTAAGGAAGTTTCAGAAACAAGCACACGACCGGCGGGGTCAAGAAACTGCTTCTAACCTGCGAAGTGTTCACGGATGGTCGCTTCAGGAAGCGCTTCTGCACGTGCATCACCCTCTGCAGAGCACGACTTTGAGCTGCTCCTCGAATCAGCTCCATTGTAAGTGTCCACTGCCGTCGCTAGTGCGCGATGCTGGTAAGGCGGGCAACAACAAGGAAATGGGAAAGCAAAGTGAACGCACGAAAGAACCAAAGAAGCACTTGACAGCGGCTCGGAGAGGCTGCCCATGTCCTTACCACATCGGACACCAGACGCGGCCCTTGTGGGTGGCGCCCGACACACACTCGCAGCCCCGCCGCAGGCCTTTGAGAGGAGAGCGACAGCGACAGCTAACTAACTACCTACAGTACAAGGTACTTTAGTACTTAAAGAAGGTGGTCTCATTGTTCTGCGAATTGTTGACGATTCTCGCGCACTGAATAGTTATTGCAATGGCATGAAGACAAAGACAGGAAATAAAACGTCTGACCAGCACCGTCGAAGAAACCATCCGACAGCATGTTCGTTCGTCTTCGCAACGAAGACAACGTCGCAAGCATAGCAAAGGAGCTGCGTGGAAGATTTCAATAAACGTGTGGTTACATTTTGATTTTACGACTATGCCAACAGTGCTCTTGCAGTGTCGATGTTTGAGAGTGAGTAGTGCGTGTGGTGCGTCAACAATTCGGAGAACAAAATCACAACGCGTCAGATCAAGCTGCAAACGGTCAGAAATAAACGAGACGCAATGTGAAAACACATTGGATTTACTGATTCTTGGAGGAAATCTTGGAACGACGCACGCGACTGAATGGGCCAATGGAAGGGTCGGTGATATACTTAAACAAAACGTAAGTCCAGCTGGTGTAGCACGGCAAGTTGTCGTAAAACTCGGGGGCCATGGCTTTTACTTGGGGTAAGCGCCAGCCGGGGACACGAGGGAAGTCGTGGTGCTCATTGTGGTAACCCACGTTCCAGCAGACCAAGTTCAATGGACCATAGTAGGAGTATGTTTCGTACCCCTCGGTGAACACATAATGCTCAGACACGAAGTGACCGGCGCATGGATGCAGTCCGAGACCGAGTAAGGTACTCATAACCAAGTAGAACACACCTCTCCATCCACAGAAATAAAAGATCATCGCATCGGACAAGAGAATCGTCGCATTGTTGATCATGTCGGCTGCCATGGGAGTCTTCGGGCGAATGATAAGCGGGCGAATGGAATAGAACAAGGGCTGAAGCATGAGCCAGATCAGTTTGAGAACTGAATTGGTGAAGACATTTCCCTCCCAGTAGGTGGGAATATCCACGTCACGTTCATCGTCGCCTTGAAACAAGTGATGCTCCATGTGGTAGCGCTTGAACATGGTGCTGGAGGGCAGCCCCATTCCGATGTTGCAGAAAATTCCAAACGCTTCGTTGGCTTCCTTCCCTGCGAAAACAAGGTTGTGGGACACCTCGTGGGTCATCAAGGACAAAGAATGAGCAACGGTTCCTCCGTAAGCATAGGCTACGAGGAAAAACATTCCCCAAGACCAGCTCTTCTGGAAGTAGGCAATGGCGACCTGAGAAAGGACAAGGCAAATCACAATCGGCACAGGGCGAGAGTCATGGCCGAAAAGCTTCTCGATTTCGGGGTGTTTCTCCAATATTTGTTTTCTGCGTAGGATGTGGGGCTCATCTTCAGTGGATCGATAGAACTCCGTCCGACGTTGACGGGATGGGGTTGGGGCAACTTCGACGGTCATGGAAGAAATGGGAGAGGAGTCGAGAGTGTCGGCGGCTTCGAAAAGAAGGCGCAATAACAGTGTGAATCTGAACGGCAGTGGCACGAATTTGCTTGGGGCAGCCGTCGAGATTGGAGCCCGCAGGCCGCCAGGTTGCCACGTCGGCACGTCGGCAACCGCGGCCTTCGAACGCCGACACACGGCCACGGTCAATCTGTCACTTGTCGCAAGTCCTTGCGACAAATCTGACGGTTGACAAATGGCGGGCCGCTTTGGCGACAAAGGACAACCGACAACGCAAGTTTCTTTCGCCGCTGGCCCTGTCGGTGCCCGGCGGTGCGGAGGATGGACTCGTCAAGGCAATCTTGGCACCTGGGCTTGTTGATGGTGGATCGATGACGGTGATTGTCCACTCTTCTCCGTCTCGCACTTCCAATTAGCCTCTCGCAGCAGTTTGTGCCGCCTGCGTTGCCACATCCCGGCAACAGCGAGAAGGAAGGCAGTTCATTCATGCGGACGGCCTCATGCTGAATCAGGTACATTCGTCATCGTTGTATGAACAATCGCAGGGTGAACGAGTTCTCTTCTTCAGGTGTATAACATCTTGTTTGGTGGCAACTCATCGAGTGAAGAGGCAAAACCGCGAATTGTGGAGAGAGTAAGCGAGCCGCGTTCCGTCGTGTTTTTGTGTTGTACGTCGTTCAACTGATGAGTCTGTAGAGAAGCACCAAAGACCACGGTTCGCGACATCTGGAAGAGGATGACGAAGTTGACTTGTCCACAAGAAGCGGCTCCACTCGAAGGAAACGCGGCCGCTCGTCGAGGACGTCAGTGAATCCCTCGCGAATGTCCCCTAGAACGATACACTCTGGAAATTCGAGTGGTTTGGAGGATTTTCGCAGCGATCTGAGTGATTCGGACAGTGGATACGAATCGGCGCACCCACATAAGCGCCCGATGCCTCGTTCTGACAGCGCCAACAACAGTGGATTGCAGACGCCGTCGGTGTCCAGCAACGGCCATCACTCGTTCGCCTTCGCTGACAATGTTCTTCGAAGCGCCACGAGAAGATCGAACAGAGGGCGGCAAGTCGACGTTCACCGCGAGCTGGTGGTGATAATGCCTGACGACGACCCGCGGGAGAAGCTCGATCTGCGGAACGACAGCGAATGGGAGCTCTTCCAGTCGGTGCTGCAGGAGGAAGCGGTCGCCAACTTGTCTGACAGCGACCACGTCAGCAGTGCGCACCACAGCTCCACCCCTCGCCAGGCGGTTGGCAAAGAGACGCCTCATGGGGGGCCCAGCGGTGTCGGGTTCGACGGCGTCTGCAGTCGGAGCGGTGGGGCTGCGGCTCCGTCGGGCGCCTTGGCGTCGATGGTGCGGACATCGGTGGTGGTACCCACCGTCCGCGATGCAGCCCCCCCGTTGGCAGAGCTGAGGTCGCCTCTCCTGTCGCAAGAGCGACAGTTTGAGAAGCTGGTTCAGTCCCGGACGCCTCCCGCGCAGAGCCGGCTGCAGCGAGGAGAGGCCGATGTCGCTTCTTCAGCGAGCGACGCCTGCGGACAAGCGCTGGGCAGTGGCAGCAGCAGCAGCAGCAGTTACGAAGACATGGCGTACTACGAGCTGGATCTGGAGGAAGAGGACGAAGTGGTGTCGGACGCGCTGTACGCCAGATACCTTCTCCCGCACCTGGCGCCGCCCGGCGACGATGCGACCAACGGAGGCGGCGGCAAAGCGAAAGCGCCAGCGTCAGAGCTGCTGCAGAGCGCGGTCTCTTTGCATGGCGTCGAGTCCGGAGGGAGCAAGTTCGCCTTCCGCCGCGTGTTTGCGCGGCTGCTGTCGCGGCTGGAGAGAGAGCTGATGTTCCGCGAGGCGGTTCTGTCGGGCTACCCGCAGAGCGCGTACGCGGCGGCCGCCAACCAATCGGGCACGTCCAGCCTCGTGACGGGAAAGAGCGCTGCAGGCGGCAGTTGGCACAAAGAGAGCGGCTCCGTCTCCGTCGCGGAGGTGTCGGCGGCGCAGAAGCACTTGACGATGCTGCGCGACCACTGCCAGGACCAGCTGCGCCACCTGCAGCAGTTTCACGACCTCGCCGCGGCCGGAGCCGACCCCGCGCAGTGTGTGGACAGCCTGCTGCAGTCGATCTTCCCCAGGCAGCTGCTGTCGCTGGGGACGGTGCAGTCCGACTTTCGACCGCCTCTCACGCTGACGGCGTCGCGGTCTGCGCTGGCGCTCGCGGCGCCGTTGACGGTGCCTCTTCTGCAGCGGGAGTCGTCCGCTACCACGCACAACAGCTTCGCCGCGATGTCTCGGCCCGGGCTGTCTCTGCCGCAGCACCAAAGCGACGAAGAAGACGACACCATTTCGGAGCGGTACCGCGCGCTGCGGGTCATGTCGCTTTCGCAGCTGCTGGCGCTGCTGGGCGAGGACTACGGCCTGTCCCTGCTCAGAGAGCTCCGCCCTAGGCTGTTCCCGCGTTGTCCGCCGCTGCCGGAGATGCAGGAAACGGCTCTGTGTCGCGCTGTGCTGATGCACTGGGCCCGGCTGCGCTCGCTGGGGCGCCAGTCGCTGCTGCGGGCGTACCACGTGTTCCTCATGCCGCTGTGGGCCCCGCCCGAGCGCACGGCGCTGCCGCAGCCCTGCGACTACCACGTGCCGGAGCTGCAGCAGGCGCATCACCGGCTGCAAGTCGTGCAGCAAGACCTCGACCGCGCCAGGCTCATCGTGGACCGCGTCCGGCGGCGAGAGAAGCTGAAGAAGGAGCTGCTGCGGCTGAGCGACGAGTGGTGGCAGGCCGAGCTGCTGGACCAGACGCTACCCGACCTCGTCTCCTCCCTCAGAAAGCAGCTAGTCGACGCCCCCGCCGATGCGGGTGACAGTCGCATCGCCATCGGCATCGGCGCCAGAGACGCGGCTGCTGCGACGGAGAAGCGGAAGCGGGGCCGACCGCGCCGGGCTGACTCGCTGACCTCGCAGGACGGTCCGCCCTGGCCGCCTGGCGGTGCGCAGCGACTGTCCACAGCCCGTGCGAGCGCATCGCCTCAGGATCTCGACGACGGCAGCGATGACTCGTCGGAGCCGCGGCAGGCGACGCACCGCTGGCGGTCGTGGACCGTCCCCGCCGCGGCGCAGCGGTCGTGGTCAGTCGGACCGTGGACCGCGGAGACTGCAGCGGACAACGAAGACGGGCAATGCGGTGAAGCCAGAGACGCCCCTGCTGCTGCGCGTGATGCGGACGGCTCCGGCAGCTCAAGAGCGACGCGGGGTGGCCCGCCTCGCCTGGGGAAGGCCGCCGGGCACGTGAAACGCGACAAACCGTCGCTACCGCCGCGCCCTGTGAGCACTCGAGGGTCTCGCGGGGAGGAGAACAGGGAGGGTGTGCGCACGAGGAATCAATCGCAGCAGAAGCGACAGAGGAGAGTAGGCCCGAGCCGGTGACGTCCGCGTCGTTGTGCGCGGGGGGGGGCGGGTCAGGGCGTGTACATTTAAATCTCGACAACCTCGCCGCAACAGCCGTCTTATCTCCCACAGCTCGGAGACGTCGCTCCATGGCAGCACATCTCGACGGCAGTAAGCTGCACACCAACATATAGTCGGACTGTAGGTACATACGTAGGTACCGCGGTACCCGCTGCCCACTGCCGTGTTCCACCCAGATCCACAGACAATCCCAAGATCTGCGCACAGCAGCAGCGGCGGCGGCGGCGGTGACCGTTGAGACCGTTGACCCGTCGAAGGAGGAGAGCTCGCCCTTCCCGTGTGACCCTTCCCCCAACCTGCCTTTCTCCAAGCGTGGTCCTGTCAACGAGTGTTCTCTTCCCCAACACCCATACTCAGTGCTCATCTCAAAAGGCTTCAACGCTTCTCTTGACGAGAAATAGTGAGCCCACCACCGAAGAAAGGATCTGCTGGTCACCAAACTTGATTCGTCGCTTTTGTATAATACATACGCGCCACCAATGCAAAAGAGTTCTGAAAGTGGGGTTAATAAACCAGAATCCCAGACCTCGCCGTCTTTGCTTCTCCCTGGCAACTTGCCCGCTGATTGCGACGTCGCTGGCGTCGAGTCTGAGGGTTCCTCCTTGTCTACGCCCAGCGTCTGCACCAACATCAGCAGCCACGATGCCGAGGTTCGGCGCCGCAGCCGGGGATCGTCTTTCTCGCTGCCCTCAGCAGAGTCGATATTGTCGATTTTCCGGACGCCGTCGAGGAAGACGAGAGGGTCTCCGTCCAGTCTCGAGATCTCGTTGCCCAGCAGCGTGTGCACACCAAAGTCGCCTCAATCGTGCTGCACATCCTCCTCCAGTGGCAGCAGTGGGGAAAAGGAATGCGAATTGTGTGCGATCTGCCTGAGCCCAGTGACTTCCCGAGCGAAAGAACGGCCGGTGACGCGCACTTCTTGCCAGGTACGGCCCGACGATGCTGTTCGTGTTCTCCACACCGAGGTGCTTGATCTCGACGTCTGTGTAGCACTTGTTCCATACCATGTGCCTGCAGGACGCCAAGCAAAATTGTCGCAGCGAATGCCCGCTGTGTCGATCCGTTCTCTCCCCGGTGGCTTGTCTGCGGTTCGACAGAAGCGGCAGTAGCGCAGACGACAGTGCGCTAAATGTGCTGACAGCCCACAGTATGCGAGGGGCTGTAGTCGCAGCCGCTGCTCGAGGCCGAGAAGCTGTGAGGTAAGACCAACGCGCGTCCTTTTTAAGTTATGGCGTTACACCGCGTGGCGACTGTCTGCAGGCGAGCGATGCTGCGGAGAGCGATGGACTACACCTCCGAAGACAGGACAGAGAACAATATCATTGCAGTGGGCTCATAAGTGTCAACCCTCTGATGTAAATAACACTCGCAACCCTCGGCACGACTCCTCCCCCGCGTCACTTCGACGGGAAGTGAATCAGTGACTCGCCCTCCGCGGAGCCGGCGAATCGCCGGTGGAATCCTTCGTATCCGTAGCGAAGAACATGTCTAGTTTCCAATCAAAGCCGAAAAGCCTGTGGTCAGCAACGCCCCGGAAAATGTCGCGTGCGGTGCACTTACATCTTCGCGGCGGACTCCTCCTCCAGCTCGCTGGCCGCTGCGGCCAGAAGACGTGCGCAGTACGGCCCTCGTTGCTGACTTTTGTGACAATGGACGGCAATAATCTCTTTGGTGAGCAGATCGTGGTCCCTGATGATATCCTTCGCGTTCGCCAGCGAAGAGAATTGCGCTGAGGGTATGTGGAGGACGGGACCCTTGATCTGGCCGTCGTGCCAGACTTCGTCCTCGTCGCGCACATCAATAATCACCAGTGTCTCGCTACCTGTCAATGTCGCAACGGTCAATACGACGTCAGGGTTGGAAAAAGCAAAATCGAGGAGTGACAGCTGGTACCTTGCCTGATCAGATCGACTACTTCGTCTGCCTCAACGTACTTCACCGCTGACGACATCGCACCGCAGTCTCACAGTTGAGCTTATCGATACTGTAGAATTAACTTTTGAGGTTGTTGTTTCTGGTGCCCACCGGGTTGCCATCGTCTTGTGTATGGAAGCCCACCGGGTTCCGTCGCACTGGACCTGGGAAGCGTCCTGAAAATGAAACGCCCGCTGTCGTCGAAGAATGAAACGCCTCTGTCCCTGCAGCGGGTCGGGTCGGGTCACAGTCACTGCCTAAGCGTCGCGGAAGGCGCGGTGCATAATACCCCGAGAGGCGACAGGTCAGTCAGGACACCTGCTGGCGACGGGGGCGGCTGCGCGTACTGCCGGTGTGAAGAACGCTAGCTCGGGCGATCCTCTCATTCAGATGTTGAATGATGTGTTCAAGGGACATTTACGGAACGCCGCCTGAGGTCGAGCACAGATGGCGCTGGGTGCTCCAGTAGTGGCGAAGATTGCGCATTTACAGACCCTACGACAGCAGCAGACTACTCGGCATGGCAGTAGCGCAACGAATGAGAAAACACTTTACGAACAAAAACTGATGCGGCAGGCAGGGAACTGCGTTACCGGCGATTACAAACTATAAGGGCGACGAGTCTGTAAATGAAGCGCTTATCGAGTCACGCGATGGCCAAACACACATATTCCCAGTGAGAAACCCATTTGCGGCCGCGTTCAGAACGCTCAGCAGCTCAGACACATGTCAAAGATGGGCGGCACAAACACGGAGAGCCCCAGGGCACGAAATGAACAACTATGAGGCTCCCAATCGCTCGATTGGAAGCCCGCTGACGATGGACAGATGTTTTGGATCAAATATCAAATGCTGAACTACGTTTCAAGCCAGCGGCTGTTGGAAAAACAAAATGGGAAAAAATAGGATGCAAGCGACAGACTGGAGACCGACCGCTCCGCACTGGTGCGATGTGGGCGGGAGCGGACAGGGCGAAAAACATAAATGAAATACCATCGAATACGCGAGACACGAACGCAGACGGGCGAGAAAACACACAAGGCGCGAGGGGGCGAGCTGGTTATTGATGTTGATGCGCTGGGTTATTTCTTTTTCTTCGAGTGAACGGGGTGCGTCCCGCCGGACAGCCCCTTGCCTAGGCATCGCAGTTGTCAGTGAGAGAGACGCCCCGCAATGTGAAGTTGTCGACGTTACCTCCTGTGTTGCCGATTTCCATGATCCGCCACGATCGGTTCTTCATCGACGCGCCGATGTCGAAGTACCAGTAGCCGATATCCTTGTTCTTCTTTTCGGATGAATCATGGTGCGGCTTCTGGACGAGCGTTTCTGGATTGGGAGTGTTACGATTTTCGTTACGTGAGTCCTGTTTGGTCAGTTTTCCATCGTCGCTGTCACTGTCGCTGGCGTCTTTTCCCACCGCCAGCCGCGACATGGACGTGCCTCTGCCTTGAGCGCCCAGGGCGGCCATTTTCGCTGGAGATCCGCCGTTTTTAGGATCCTTTCCGGGGTCTACCAGTGCACCTGAGTCGACCGGATTGACCCGGGACTCTGATTTTGATGCCAATGCCCCCATAGATTTTTGGTCGTTGCTTGCGGTATGCGGCAAGGATCAGGAGAATAAGGCGACGGTGCAATGCGGTTGTGGGCCATGTAGAGGGCCCGAGGTCGTCGCTTGCCGAGGTCTCGAGTCCCAAGAGCCGCCACTGCTGCAGAGGGTCGTCGAGTCGTCGAGGGGGCGGCGGCGGCGGCGGCGGTTGAGAATCGATCCGTTTCGCCCAAACTCGACGGCTACTTTGGCCTCGGACACGGCGTAGACTGCAAACTTGGCCTCGTTTCCGAGGTGGCTTTGAATCGTCGCCGAGCGGCGGCGCAATGGTGCCCTGTTCCCTCGTTCATGGCTGCCATGGAGCTCGATTCTTCTCTCCTGGTACAGATCTCTGGAACCATGGAAGAGGCAAACCCGGCGCTTTCGAGTGCCAGCGTGGCTGTGTTCCAGACTGGACTCCTGTTATGGTACCTGGGGATGGTCTACACGACGCTGGGGACTCTCTTCCGCGATGACATGCGACTAGCGGTCGAGATGGTGGTTTCACTGTCGACTTCCCTCTTTCTTTACAGTATGGTGTGGACTCTGCGGTGGTACGGAGAGGGGCAGATTCTCTTTTGCTGCTTTACACTACTGGGCCTGTTCGCGGCGTTTCTGTCCATCGCTCGCCTCGTATCCTCTGCCCATTACGGCCAATACACGATGCCATTGACGGTCTATCTAATCGGTAGCGTGCTACTCAGTGCACTGCTCTTTGTACACGGGCCCGAGCTCTTCTTCGACGCACTGAGTGAGGCGGCGAGCGCGTTCCTCGTGCTTGCCCCCAGCGTGGGCTATCAGTTGTCCGCGTCGTTCGCACCCTTGCAGTACTACGTCTGTGCGACTGGCTTCAGTGCCTTTTGGTTAGTAGTGACAGTTCTGGCAGTGGGGAGGCACGAGGAATGGTGGCCGCTACTTCTGGCCACCGGGACGCTCGCGACGGCGACGCAGCAGCTCCTGTTCTTCTTCAGAAACTCCCTCCACACCTCTCCCCTCAGCATGATCAGAGGCTCTGGACTGGCCGGAGAGGAGAGTGGCGGAGCCGCGCGACGACTGAGTGGTAGTTTCGTTCTGCGAGAGCTGCGGTTCAACCAGCAGCCCTCGCTCGGCGTGCGCAGAGACTCGCAGCTCAGCTACCAGACGGTCTCAGACTCCGAAGGCGGCTACGACACCGTCGGTGACTCTGATGCGGACGAGGAGGTGCACACGGTGGGCCTCTCTCCCTTGCACTCTGGTCCGGTCGCCCCGCTGACGACGTCGACGATTGTTGCGCAGTCGCCGCAGTCGGACGCAGACGACGGCCGCCTGCTTCTGCCGCGGCTGTCGCTGCTGTCCACGTCGTCCTTTCTGCAGCAAAGCGAGTCCGGGCGGGACAGTCTCGGAAGCCGTCGCCCATCGGTGCGGTCCGGTCGGCGCCGCGAAAGTAGCCTCGACAGCTTCTACAGCTACGGCTCGTGCTTCGACGACACCGACGACACGGGCGACGAGGAGTCCGACCTGCGGAGGTCGGCGAAGGGCGCCAAAGACAAAGACAAGGACAAGCAGTCGCGGCGCGAGCGACGGAAGCAGCGCAGGTCGCAGAGTGACGATGTGGTGGTGGAAGCCGTGTGAGCAGCTCGGCGGTGTACTGTACATAGTGTAACATAGCGTTGGGTCGTAACTGCGCGGGCTGTGGCCCTGTCTGCCAACCCGACTGCCTCTTTAGAAGCGCAGGTAGTCCGAGGGCGATTGCCGGGGGCGGCGCCAGGGCCGTCGTCGCCAAAGCTCGCGCACGGCGCGGACCAGGAACCCGCCGGACTCATCGGCAGGTGCCGCGGGTCCGACGATGGCGGGCGCGTCGGTCGCCGCCGCGGGCTGCGGCCGCATGAAGCAGGTCGAGTCGGAGAACATGAGGTCCTCGTCGTCGACCTCGTCGAGGTTCTTCACCTTCGCCCGCGCGCCGTACAGCGCAGGCGCGGCCACGCGGCCCATCCCCACGTCGTCGCAGTGGCTCAGCAGGTCGTCCGCGATCGCCGCCGTCAGTCGGCCGTCGCCGCGGTACTGCGGGTGGCGCTGGACGAGATCGCGCAAGTAGTGCGCGGTAGTGGGCAGTTTTCCAGCGGCGCGGTCGCTCAGCAGGTCCAAATACGGAGCGAGCGCGGCGGACACCGCGAGGCTATCGACGCAGCCGACGCTGTCCATGTACCGCTGCACCAGCGGAACGAGGCCTGGGAAGAGACGTGCCGGGGGGACGTGCGCGTTGTGTGGCTGGCTCGGCTTCTCTCCGTTGAGGATCTCGTCCAGCGACAGCTCGGCGATGTCCACGTCCTCGCGGCGAGGAGGCCGAGGCGACGTGTGCGCGGCCGCCTCATCGCCCGGCGCGGCCTCGGGCGCGTCCGCCGACAAGCAATTGCGACGGAAGAAAAACTTCTGCGTCAGCACGGCGTCGCGCAGCTGTGCGCGTCGCAGGTTCTCCTCCACCAGCGACATCGGCAGGTAGAAGTTGTGGCGCTGCGCCAGCACGCAGCGCGACAGCAGCACCGTGAAAATGGCGAAGGCCGCGTTCTCGAAGTCCGTCAGCTGCACTTCGAGCGGTCGGAACTCGACGCGCCAGCCGGGGCCGAGCTGCTGCAGGTCCGCGTCCGCTGCGATGTCCGCTCCGTCGCCTCCTTCGGCGGTCCTCGACGTCTCGCAGAAGTCGCCGCGGTCCTCGACGAGAATATTGTGGTCGAAGTCCACGTCGAGGCCTTCCTCCACGTCCTCCGTCGACCTATCGTTGTCCGCGCCTTGTTTCTCTGAGGCGGCGGTCGTGGCGGCGGCTCTCGCAAGGCCGAGACGCAGCGCCGGCGGCTTCCAACGCAGCGACCGCCAATTGGTCGACTGGATGTTCTCGAAGTGGTCGAGCGTGGTGGCGTTGTCGAGGGCGATGGCGTCGTCGAAGATCACGAGTGGGTCTCGCGTGAAGAGATGCGCGAGGTGGGTGGCCAGAGGCCGGTCCAGACCGCGGTCCAGGGCGCGCTGCCGCACGGCCTCGTCGACGTCCACTGGCACGTCGTTCAGCGCCGCCAGGCGCGCGGCGTCTCCTTCGTCGAGCACCTGCGCAAAGTACAGGCACGATGAACTGTATCGCGAGCGATGCAGAGGCCGCACGCCGTCGCCAGCCAACGCGGGGTCCGCAGGGGAGGCGCCGGCGCCTCTCTCCGCGGCAGTGCGGTCGTCTACGGCCTGCGAGATCGTGTCCCACCGCGTGTCCGTCGCTGCCAACTCGCCCTTCATGAACGGAGTTGCTGCACTCAGCGCCTGCAGGATGGGCGCCAACACCAAGAGCTGGTCGTGAAGGTAGCGGGACATGGCCTCGTTCCGCACCTGCATCGTGACCTGCAAGCAGCAGCAGCCCATGCCGAACGCCATCGCGTCCATCTCAATCGACCCATCGCCACACGCACGAGGGACTTTGATATCGACATTGCTGCCTCGTCGTTGGCGAATATTCCGCGTCAGCGCGGCAAAGCGTGGGTGAGGATTGATCACCCGATCCGAGACCAGCGCAGACTGCGCGACACCGCCGCGCACGTCTCCGCTGTGCTCGTAGCCCTCTACACCCAGCATCGGGAAAATAGACGTGGTCGGAGCTATTTCTTTGTCGCCAAGCACGTAGTGTAGACGTTTGCGCCGCAGCTGCATGCTCTTTTCGACGTTGGGGAGGTCCGATACGTAGCTGCCGAAGGGACTTCGGGGGACCGCCTCCACCATCCACGATCCGTACTCGGGTTGCCATTCACAACCAATTGGCAGATCTGCGCATTTTTTCTCCAGATGAGTCAATGTCTCTCGAATTTGGGTCGCATTCAGAGCCAAATCGAAATGTTGTTGGTCGTTGCGACGAAACACGCCGTACTCGATTTCATCCCCCCAAACGAAGAGAGGAAGCTCGGACCCCTCGCATCTCTTGTAGTGATTGATGAACTGCTCGACGCCAGAGAGACGAACATGCTGCAGGAAAGGCTTGGAAGTATGCCATTGCAAGGGATTCCCCACACGAAGAATGGCAGCCTGAGACACAATCAAATGGACCGCCAGACAGACAATGGAGAGGGCAGGACTGCCACGCATGATGCACGGTACCTATCTCAAGTCCCGTCTTGCCGATGGAACTCCGTTGTGATTGCATTCTTCGAATCATCCCACCTGCCTCCTCTGCCTGCCAGGTGCCAGGTCCTCCTCCCATGCCGGTCTGTTGCTCAGCCCATCACTTCTCCCTGCGCCGACCCGCCGACTCGCCCTCCTTCGAGCCGGCCTGCCGCCTCGCCCGCCGCCTCAACGCACGTCGGTGCGGAGGTCAAACCACTGGCGGAGACGATCTTTCGATACGCGACGCGATGCTGTTGGTTCTCGACACGGTCACTTCGTCAACTACAATTCAAAGTTATTGTACTGACTGTGTTGTCTTTATCTCAAGTATAAGAATGGCCCAATTTCTTCAACGTTGGAACGAAGAGTTCTCTCACTTCAATGAGTTGTCGAACAAGTCCTTTGTTCACGGCCACCCCGTCAAGCAGGTGAGTATTTCTGGTCGGCTGCGAATGATTGTCAGTGCAAAGTTTATCTAACAATGTTTTCTATTGTAGATCTATGTGACTTATCCTCAGCTGGCACCTTTGTACACTGAGTTCGAGAAGAGCTATGATCCTGATCCGATCTTGAATCTTATGGCTGAAAACAACTACGTTGTCCCCGTCGTTGCCGTCGTTTTGTACTTGCTCTTCTGCTACTTCGGCCGCCTCGTCATGGAGGACCGCAAGCCTTTCGACTTGAAGAACACCCTCGCTGCCTGGAACTTGTTCTTGTCGGTTTTCTCCGCTTGGGGCGCGATCCGCACCGTGCCCGAAATGCTCCACATGATCACCCATCTTGATTTCGAGCACACTGTCTGTCGCGTTGTGTATGCTACCTATGGTGGCGGAGCATCTGGATTTGCTACGCAGTTGTTCATTTTGTCGAAGATCCCCGAGCTCGTTGACACGGTCTTCATTGTGCTGCGCAAGAAGCCTCTCATCTTCCTCCACTGGTACCACCACGTGACTGTGTTGTTGTTCTGCTGGAACGCCTATGTCGACCGCTCGAGCAACGGCCTCTACTTCGTGGCCATGAACTACACCGTGCATGCAGTCATGTACTTCTACTACTTCTTGATGGCTTTGAAGATGGTCCCCAAGTGGTTCCCGTCTTGGATCATTACCTTGATGCAGATCTCCCAGATGGTTGTGGGCACTTTCATCGTCGGTATTACCACATACTACGCTCACTATGGCGGTCGTCTGTACCAGCCTGGAGAGTGCTCGATCACGAACCTGAGCTTGGTCACTGGCGGCATTATCTATGCGTCGTACTTGTACTTGTTCGTTGAATTTGCTGTCAAGCGCTTCGTCTTCGGAATTAAGGAGGAGGGTGGTGGAAAGAAGAAGGTCGCGAAGAAGGCCGACTAAGGGATCTGCCGTGTTAGTACTCGATGTTGCAAGGGAGGAGTGAGCGAGTGCCTGGCGGGTCCAGCCACTGGAAGTTTTTTGTTTTGCGGTATATGCAATTTCTCTGCCAACGTTGACATCATTCTTGTTCCTTTCTGTATTTTTCCGGGAGAGACGTGGGCGATGAGGTTTTTCCTCTCGCGCTGATCGCGAGCAGAATCTGCGCTTCATGAATGCATTTTCCTATGGTTGGTAGGGTGTATTTGTTCAGCTCTCAAGGATGATGCCTTCGATGTGCGGCTCCGCCCTCCTTCGTTTCATTTTAGTTCTGTGGCTTAGTTTGGATAGATGATAGATTATACGATTTCGCAACGTAGACGAGTCTCCCAACTTCTGACTGAATTACCGACGTGAAATCAACCCCGTGCGCCTTGTTCTTCGAGTTTGCTGGCAGTCTCAAGACCGCTAATTATTGGAAAACGAGCTAAGGTGAGTGTTGGTGGCCATCTCGCAGGGGAGGCAAGAAACTATTCACACGCCGTGTCGCGCGATATAGTGCGGGCACTGAACATTCCCTCGTGCCCATCGAGGAAACTGAACGCGCGCGGGTGCGCCGCGGAAGTGGGAAACGACATGCTCAACCAAGATGAGTCTGAGCGGAAAACGTTTGGACGCGTACGAGACATTGCCGCTTCCCACGACTCCAGCGGCCCCGTGATAGCACCTGCTTCAGCAGTCGACGACGCTGACGACCATCCCCCGCCAATGCCCATGTCGAGACCCATTGAATAGCTTCTCGCAAACGATGTCGTATAAGATGTCCTCGCTCGGCTGCCAGCGCTTTACGACGGCACCAACCACAAACCCGTCATCCACCGACTCACCTACCACTGTCGCGCCATCTCCTGCGACGGCGGCGCCAACGGTACGGAGAAGCGACTATTGCAGCGCCGCCGGCAGATCGTCGCGCACCAAACACCTACCGCGTGGCCCACCAGACAACACAGCCTGTCGGCGAACAGAGGATAATTTCAGACTCCGCGAACACCACTTCGCTGCACTACTCGAACAACGCGATCGCAGAAACGACCCCGACCAGCCGTACCCCCGCACTGCCGCCTTGTCCACCATATAGTTTACCACTACTGCATGACCTGAATGGCGACATCGATGCGCTCGCACCGCACGCACTGGAGGTAACCGCTGTCGCCCACTAACGACGTGCTAACCGACAGCGCTGACCGTCTCCACACGTTGTATCATCACCCGTCGAGGCTGCCGAAGGTTCCCTCGCAACAGTATCACCGCTGTCGCCGGTCGACCCAAATCATCAGTTGATGGTTTCGTGTCCGACAGTGACCTTGTATCTGCATGAACGCGTAGCATTGTGCTATCGTTCTGTTTCAAATATGACATGCAGAGTGATATCCATATCGCATTTGGACAGTTCCAGACGCCCGCATCGAGCGCTGCGCGGTCGTCCCCCAGCACCGTCGTCGGCTGCATCCATCATCCCTCGCTGCAGTGTGAAAGTGATTTTCATGCGCCTCGGTCGACCTCGGATCTCTCGCCGCTGATGGGCGTTCCTGTTGCGCAGTCCTTGCCATTCACATATCACAAACATATTCTTCTGTCGATCATGTCGTGGGAAAGGTTCGCAACCACGCTGCAGAATGAAATTGCTCGGTATGGAACTCGGTGCAATGCTACCATCTGCGGAGGATACAAAATGTCGCAGGAAAGAAACTGCTACCGTTCGTTATTTGTTGTCCAAGTTGTTCATTTACGATACTTTCTAACGTTGTAGATTTATCTGTCCTATCCCGCGCTGCAATTCATGTACACGGACTTCGAACGAAGCTACGATCCTTTTCCCGTTTTGAATCTCATGACTGGCAACCAGTATATTCTCCCTACAGGAACAATATTTGTCTATTTACTGTTCTGCTACTTCGGCCGCCTCGTCATGGAGGACCGCAAGCCTTTCGACTTGAAGAACACCCTCGCTGCCTGGAACTTGTTCTTGTCGGTTTTCTCCGCTTGGGGCGCGATCCGCACCGTGCCCGAAATGCTCCACATGATCACCCATCTTGATTTCGAGCACACTGTCTGTCGCGTTGTGTATGCTACCTATGGTGGCGGAGCATCTGGATTTGCTACGCAGTTGTTCATTTTGTCGAAGATCCCCGAGCTCGTTGACACGGTCTTCATTGTGCTGCGCAAGAAGCCTCTCATCTTCCTCCACTGGTACCACCACGTGACTGTGTTGTTGTTCTGCTGGAACGCCTATGTCGACCGCTCGAGCAACGGCCTCTACTTCGTGGCCATGAACTACACCGTGCATGCAGTCATGTACTTCTACTACTTCTTGATGGCTTTGAAGATGGTCCCCAAGTGGTTCCCGTCTTGGATCATTACCTTGATGCAGATCTCCCAGATGGTTGTGGGCACTTTCATCGTCGGTATTACCACATACTACGCTCACTATGGCGGTCGTCTGTACCAGCCTGGAGAGTGCTCGATCACGAACCTGAGCTTGGTCACTGGCGGCATTATCTATGCGTCGTACTTGTACTTGTTCGTTGCATATGCCCTTCGACGATTCACGTCACCGCTGTTGCCCGCGCTTCGGGACCCATGTGTAGCAAATGTGAAAAAGACGGAATGATCAGTGCCATCAAGGCCAACTCAGTTTCGGTTCGTCAATGTAACACCTGAACCATGGCAAAGACGATGAAATCAACGAACCGCCATCATTGAACCGGTACAAATGAAGTTGGCTGACATTTACTATTGCTTCCTTCAAATATTAGAAATGAGCTCAAGGCATTAACGGCAAACACTGGAGAAAGAGAGTGAGCGCTTCCTCCCTACGAGGCCGTCGACGGTGAAAGCCAACGCAATTCCCGACAAATCAACGATCAACGACTATACTGACAACAATCACTTGGCGAAAGGAGGTTTGTGACTAATTCGAGGCCGGGATGTCTTCCAAAATCTGATTCTCGGCTCCATCGTGCTGGATGACCTTGTGCGCCGCATCTCGCAATCGCTGGTTGGTAAGTCCTCGATCACTTGATGTGCCCCCTGTCAACGCGCGGGAAGTGTCGGGGTGAACTTGATTATTTCGACTGTGTAACGCAGTTGCACTGCTTTGAGATCGATTGCTCTCGGTGCCGTTAAGGGTGTGATCTACGGTGCCTCGGGTCGGATGAACTACTGAAGACGCTGAGAAGGCCATCACGTGGTCTCCGTCGTGGTTCTTGTCGCTGCTGAAAACTTGCGGACCTCTCTGGTGCTGCAGTGAATTCTCCAGCGGGTCAGGAGACAGCTCAGACTGCAGACGCTCCAGGTGGTCGTGAATGTGCTGGTGCGCGGCCAGGTCCAGAGAGGCTCGGTTCTCCTCGCACTGCTCGTTCAGCAGGTGGTTCGGTACTTGCCGTAAGATGTACTGGGCCATCAACTCCGCGCGGCGCATCACAAGTGGATCATTTGAAAGCCCCAAGTGCATCGCGCTGATGGGGTCCAAGGAGATGAACATGTCGCGCGTCAGCGCCAGCACAAGCCTGAAGCGGAGACAACGCAGATCAAGAAAATCGCCGAACCAAGACCGTGGGCGGCTTCCCTTACCCGTAAATGACCAACGATACGGCAACCATCGCGACGAAGGCGTAAAAGGAGTAGACAAGGTACGCAGCGACGTAGAAGGATGAGGCGAGAGCGTGCAGGCCGACGTTGAACATGTACAGCTCGTAGCCGCCCAGTCCGCGCTTCAAGTGCTCGTAGCCGTCGAAGGCAATATCATCCCTGATGCTTTGCAGCACAGGGTACAGCGCGGTCAGGGCGTAACCGATGTAAAAGAGACTGCACGTCATCGACGTGAACAGCAGAACGCCGTACACATCGAGCAGAATCCGCTGCAGCTCTGGTGATCCGTTCTTCGGCTCTGTTGGAGCGAAAGAGGCTTCATTAGACAACTGGGAGAGGGAGCGGGTGGAAGCTGGATACCTGGCGGAATAGTGAAACAAGCGACCGCCATGACCAGGAACAACCCGGACGCCGTGGACAGCTGTGCGATGGTGTTCGACAGGCGATCGCGAATGCTGGGGTTGGAGGGATCTAAGCTGGCAATACTCTTATTCGTCCACAGAAGCCACCTTGTCATGAGTCTGACGGTGTTGAAAAGAACAAAATGGTTGTTGTGGCGAGGAAAGTCCAGCCACTCTTCGAGGAAGCGCTCAGATACTTTCGGTTCGTATCGATCTGTTTTTGAGAGAAGCTTCGCGCGAGACAGTTGTCTGATATAGTGCATATTTCGATTTTTCTCCAGCTTCGACCGAACCCGTCGGGTGACTCGATTCGCGCGGATTCTGGCATTTACAACATCAAAAATGGAGGCTTTCGGGTGGCCATTGTTGGTGCCTGCTGGGGTCGGCTGCTCATCGGTCTCCATTTCTAAGCACTGTATCGCCCTGTTGCCGCTTGTAGATATACGTCTCGATCTTCCAGATGCACCAGGAAAGTAGAACAAATATGCTCTCTGTATGTATTGTAAGCTATCCCTGGTCTGGTACATATCGCATCACGTCGTGCTGCCGTCGCAGGTGGAGGTCGCAGACAGTCACGTCACATGGCGGAGGCGTCGGAGGAAGTGCGAAGATGGCGAAACGGGTTGGCCCGTTTCAGATCAGTCCACCAGCGATACACTACCAATGGGTAGCGCTTCTCATACCGCCGTGTACGTACTGTACTACTGAGGTCAAGTGAAGGAGGCTACCGGTACAACTGTAGTTTGACTCCATTCAACGGGCATTCGGAACCCTGTCGATGGGACGTTACACGAACATGGTACACAGCGTTAGACATCTATTCGGCGCCGGGAAGCTCCCGCTCGTCTTCTACGTAGGACTTCTTCCACTGGTCGTAGTGCGGTGTCTTCTTCCATTCGTAGTAGAAACCAATAACTTCGCGAACTGTCTTCGTTTTCACCTACAATTAACTTTGGAATTAGGGAAGCAGCCGCGGCAACGAAGCGCTGCCTGGTCTTACCGCCTCTTGAATCAGGCTGAAGTTCTTGCCGTACAACAGAATAGCGGCTTCGAACAATGCGACCTCGTATGGACACCAGCGCTCTACAAGGCGGAATCATTAAGTACAGCGGAGCAGCATCGAGCTTCGATCTCGGCTTACCCATCACCGTCGGAACCCGCATGGGGTTGAGCAGCACGCCAAGAGCTGTTCTTCGATCCCAAGGCACCTTGCGCAAGTTTGAAGGGAGATGCTCTTCGTTGAACATCATTTCTTGCACCAAGCCAACATATAATTCGTTCACAATCTGCTGCTTAGTCCTCGGCCGCAGTCGTCCTGTTCGGCTGGCCTTGGACGACGCCTGGCTGCTGTTTGCTGCTGCCGATGACGCGGAAGATGAAGACGCCTCAACTTTTACATCAACAGACTTGCCGCTTGTCTCGTCGAAGACAAGGTCAGAGGAAAGCAAGCTGTTTGACCGCTCTTTTTGGGCACTGTCCTTCCCCATACCCAACTTGGGCCTCTGCGACGGTGGACTTTCTGACGACTCTTCTAATGGCCTAGGCGAGAAAATATAATTAGATTTCACCGCAATGAGCTGATTTATCTGCGCCTTTTACCTCTTCTTTCCAGGCTCTGTTCGACTAGCCATCTTTTTGGTTCAAAGATCACGACGGGCGGTTGTGGGTGTAGTGCGCGAAAAGGTTCTTGTACTGGGGCGGTTCAAAGCCGGCTTGCGTGTGGGCAATGAGCTGAGCTCTTCTTTGTGGCCAGCGTCGTAGTTATCAGACGGCTTTGCAAGGTTCGATTCGATTTATCTCCAAATAAATCGATGCCAAGTCAAAGTCCAAAGTCACGGCGACGACGACGACGACGACGACGACGACGACGAGCAGACGAGCACGACGACGACGACGACGAAAGCCGTTACATTTGCCGTGCACACACACCGCAGCATGGAGCAGGTCACGGCCCAAGTTGGTTCTAAAAGTTACTCCATGCTGTGAGGACATGAGGAACTGGACGGCAGACACGGTCACAATCGAATATCGTTTACCCAACAATGCATGAGATTTGCGCTGTGGACTGAACTCTGAACTGCCAGCATCGCCGAGGAACGCACTGTAAGCATGCTGCGGTTGAAGGATTTGGCCCAGGAGAAGCGCCAGATCACCGTCAAGGAGGAGCTGACGGAGATCGAAGTCACCGTCGCTCGCGAAGATTTCCCCCTGCAAAAGGCGCAAATAAAGATATCGTACTTCCCGTCGTCCGCGCAAGAGGCCTGGGGAAAGTTCCTGTCCGATGTCACGAAGGCGCTGCGGCTCGACTTCATCCACTCCGTCGTCGACCGGGGAGACAAAGCCCCCATTTTCCGCATTATCATGCTCAAGAACAACTCCGAGTACCTCGTGCGGCAGCGAGAGAATTCGGCGGTGCTGGAGGTGCTGAACCAGGGCGTGTCGCCCATGGAGATCTCGTGGGAGGTCACGCGCGACATCCTCCACGTGAAGAAGGACCTGGAGTTCAACCTGCGGACGAACCCGAACACGCAGCAGCGCGTGTTCAACCTCGTTACGAAGCCGATCACGTCCCTGCGCCAGAAGCAGTTCACCGAGCGCCTGCTGCAGACGACGAAGCCGAAGGACATCGTCGACGACGTCAACAAGCTCTATCTGCCCGGCGTCGAGACGTGGTCTCCCGAGTACACCTCGGGGCTGGTGACTCTGAACTACGGCGACACTGCGCGACTGGACGCGGACTACGACATGGTCACCATCCACCGCCTGTCGCTGGAGCACCTCGACCGGCTCTGTGCGCGGGGCTTCGAGGCGCTCGTGGCGAAGCAGGCCATCCACTACGTCTTCAAGGCCATGAAGGAGCTCGCCGATGAGAGCGACGTCGTGGCCGTGGGCCTGAAGCTGGTCGCCGACCTGTCGCGCTTCCTCTTGAAGCAGCGCGACGGCGTCTTCACCGCGGTGCTCAACGCGATGCAGCACTACGCGCCGCCCGCCCCGTCGCACCGACCGCGCAAGCCGAAGCGACTGGCGATGACGCTGGACCCTTCAACGGGCCTACCGCCGGTGTCGGCGGCGGCAGCGGCCGTCGCAGCGGCCCCGGCGGTCAGCTACGACCTCAGCGGCATGTTCGTGGACCCCGCCGCCTACGAGGCGAAGCCCGCGAAGGGCGGCAAGAAGGCCGCTCACCAGGCCGACGTGCGCTACGACGACGCGGTGGAGGCGATCTTCGCGAAGCGCACGGCGGAGGTGCAGAAGACGCGCACGCGGCTGCTGGGCCAGCCGCCGGCGGACCTGTTCCAGCTGTCGCGCTACGGCGAGTTCTACGCCGCCGACTCGGAGCGCTCGCATCTGCGCGGACTGACGCAGAAGGCCATCGGCTTCGCGCAGCGCATCGACTTCGACGAGGCGTCGCTGCGGCCCGTCACGCAGAAGATGCGCAAGCTCGTCGAGGAGGAGGAGCGCCGGCGCCAGCAGCGCGCGCGCGAGGAGGACGCGCGGCGGCGGGAACGCGAGCGCCTCGAGGCGGAGCTGGCGCAGGCGGAGCAGAAGCCGCTCGTCATTCTGCAGCAGCGAGACCGCCTGCAGGCCTCCGTCGCCAAGGCCGCGCTGCGCCACGCGCACGAGGGCGCCGCTCTCCCGCCGCTGGCCGCCGCGGCCGCCGCGTCGCCGACGCAGTCCCCCGCGGCGGGCGCCGCTCGCAAGCGCCCGCCCGCCGGCGCCTCGGCGGCTGCTGCAGCCTCTGCCGCGCGCGCACCGCGAAGCTGAGCGACGACGACAACGACGACGACGAAGACGGCAGCGACGACGACGGCGACCGCAGCGACGACGGCGCCGGCCGCGGGCGCGCGCTGCCGGCCATCGCCCGCGGCGGCCCGCCGCCCTTCCCGCTGCAGAAGGCGGCGTCCTCGCTGCGCGCGCCACAGCTCCCGCTGCCTCGGCCCCGGCGAAGCTCGAGGCGATAGCGCCGGCGAAGAAGAAGGCGGCGAACGTGCTGATCCGGCGACGGCCGCCGGGCGACGCGGCGGAGGCGGCGGCGGCGGCGGCGGCGCCCGTCTGGTCCGCAGCAGGGGCGTCGTGGGCCGGCGCTTCGACCCGGACACCCCCGCGCCGCCCGCCGCGGCCGCGCCAGCATCGCCAGCGGCCGCAAGAGTGTCAGCGGCGGGCGCAGGCGCAACGACGAGCGTCGCGGCGGGGCCGCCGGTCAGTTTCCAGCTCGGCGCCCCGTCGTCGGACGCCGCCGACGCCGCCGACAGCGACGCCGAAGGCGACAGCGACGGCGACGGCGTCGAGGAAGGCAAAGCTGCGGAGGCGGAGGCGGAGGCGCAGGCGGTCGCTGGGGCCGGGGCCGGGGCGGCGACAGGCGGCGCCGGCGCGGCGGGCGACCCGACGGACGCGGCGTCGCTGGCGTCGCTCTCGCAGGCGTCCGGCGACGATGCAGCGGCGGAGCGGCCGCCGGGCGACGACGTCGGCGTGCGCGCCTGGGTGCCGTCCATCGCGACGCTGATCAAGCGCGCGAAGCGCGTCAAGTTCGTGAAGCAGCCGCTGCCGCCCGCGCCGCGCGCCATGTTCCGCGGCTTCGCCCACCAGATGCCGACGAACCTCGTGCTCACGGCGGCCTTCGCGGCGCTGCTGCAGCTGCTCCTGGTGAACTACGGCAACCGCGACTGGGCGTTCTCGCACGGGCTGCTGCCCGAGGTGGCGGAGGTGGCGCTGGACTGCGCCGCGATGCCGCAGCTGCTCGAGTACTTCGTCGAGCTGGTGGAGACGCTGTGCCGCGAGGGCCTCGGCGACGCCACCGACCGCACGCAGGCCGACGACCCCGACCGCGTCGACGACTGCGACGCGCAGCTCGACTCGGCGTCGTTTCTGTCGGCGATGGTCTCCGACGCCGGCGTGGCGCGGCGCCCCGGCGGCTCCGTCGACGGCGACGAGGCGGACGGGCTCGTGCTGGACGCCGTGTCGGAGGTGTCGCTGCCCACCGTCGACCCGGACGTCGTCTGGTCGCACGTGCACGACCAGGAGGCCGCGCGCCTCTCGGACCTCGGCGCAGTGGACGGCGCGGGCGGCCAGACCGCGGCGACGAGGCCGCCGCGCGGACTGGCGGCGCTGCGCGAGGGCGACAGCGACGGCGACGGCGACGAGGCCGACGAGGCGAAGAGGCCGCAGCCTGCGGCCGACTGGGAGGCGGCCGACGCCATCGTCATCCAGAAGATCACCGACGCCGACTCGCCGCGGTCGTTGGCGGCGCTCGCTCCGGGCGACGACGGCGGCGGCGGCGGCGCGGGCGGCGGACACGTCGCGGGCGGCCGCTTCCCGCCGCCAGCGCTGGCGACGAGCTCAGCGCCGCTGGTGGCGACTGGTGGCCGGCCCAGCTTCATGACGCACGCCACCGCGAACACGCAGGCGACGCCGCTGACGACGCAGACGTCGACGTCGTCCGCGGCGCCCAGCGGGTCGGCGGCGCCGCCTCCGCCGCGCAGCCTCACGGCATCGCCCGCCGCGACGCTGGCCAGCAGCAAGCGCGGCAGCCTGTCGCACGCCTCGGCCGCAGCTTCGTCCACGCCCGGCGGGCGGGCGGGGCGCCTGTCGCAGCGGTCCACCGGCAGCGGCGCCGCGAAGAAGGACGAGGCCGCCGAGTCGGGCTACCGCCTCTTCGTGCGCAGCACCCTGCGCGACCGCATCGGCCGCAATCGCGCGCTTGTGCAGTCGCTCGGACTGAGCGAGTTCGACGCGCGCTATCGCCAGACGCCGGAGGACCCGGTGATCACGGCGCTGAGCCTGACGACGCACCACGTGGAGGTGGCGCCGCGCACCCGCGAGCTGGCGGCGTTCTGGCTCGAGTTCTGGGCCGACGGCTCGCGCGAGTACAAGCTGCTTGTCCTCAAGGGCCGCAACCTGTGTGGCCTGTAGCTGCACAAGTCGCGGTGCGTCTTGTACATAGTCTGTAGATACCGCCACCGCGCTGCGCCCACCGCGGCCGGTCGGCGGCGCACCCGGCGCCCGCCTGTAACCTTCGCCATTCGAGTGCCCATCACCGCCGCTGTGTGTTCTTAATATATTCGACTCAAGGTGAGTGTTGTAGGACGCTTCAGACCCGTGTGAACCGTCGCCAACGCTGGTCGCGCTCGTCCGCCGTCCGCCGGCGGGCCCCTGCAGAGCGCCCCTCTTTGCACCGCAAAAACAGCGAAGGAAAAACAAGGAAAAACAAGGAAAAACAAGGAAAAACATGCCACACGGTTATTCAGGCCTATTTAATGATGACTAGTGGGGTTTAGAGCCAATTAAGTCCCTCTGTGTCGATAAATTGCGAGCAACGTCCCCGTCCCGAACGGCGGCGACGCGGCGCCAAAGTTGTAACGGTCGGCGGCGAGCGTTACGTTTTTGGCGCCGCCTCTGCCGCCGCTTGAGCCGGTGACGCGGGTGACGCCGCCCGTCGCGAAGGTCTTTGCGGCGATCAGAGCGTCGCCACGAGCACATCTGATCGGGATCTTTGGTGTCACCAGCCACCCAGAACGAAGCCTGTGATAGAGAGAGAATGCTCAGCCGCGTCGGATCCACAGACTCCTCCGCAGGAGGTGGCTCGCCCAGCAACCACAGCGCCGGCCTCCGCAACAGGCGACGGAGACCACCGACGGTGTCGCAGTACGAGCTGATTCAGCAGCAGGAGCAACTAATGAAGGCAGAAGCGTGGCAGAAGTGGCAAGAGCTGGGCGAGTACCTGCTGTTCCTGCTGCTGGGCGGCCTCATCTGGATCGTCATCGCCTTCAAGGTGCTGCAGTGGCAGAAGTTCCCCTTCCACCTGTACCCCGTCGAGGTCGGCTTCATATTTGTTGGCCCCATTGTGCTGCTTGCGGGCCTCCTCTACGTCGCGGAGCGACTCAGTCGCCCGCCGGAGACCGCAGCGACCGGCAGCAGCGGGTCGGGCCGGCTGCCAGCCGCGTCCTCCTGACGCAGGCCGGCCAAAGCGCCGAGCTGGCGCCTGCGGTCGCGCCCGCGGTCCGCCCTATTCAGAAACAGCGTAGATCCGTCCCCTGTAGTGTTCCTGTCGCTCGCCGTTACCTCGTAACTTACAGCCGCCCTCAGTCCTCCGCGTACACGTGCGGGTAGGCGTTCTCCAAGATGAACAGCTTGTTCTTCAGCACCGGCTGCGGGCCGAAGCGCGTCAGACGCATGCGGTCGAAGCCAGCGATCGCCTCGCGCAGGACGAACTGTCCGGACTGCAGGAACTCGTCGGGCTGCTCGGTGACGAGGAAGTCGAAGTCGGTTTTGTCGACGTCCAGCAGCGCCTCCTCCTTCGAGTACACCAGCAGGTCCTCCGCCACCACCCAGTCCACCGCCTGCGACTGCGACTGCTCGGTCGGCTCGCTGGCGGCGAGGAAGGCGTCATGAAAGGCCTGTTCGGCGGCCAGGACGCGGCGCCAGTGGCCGGGCAGCGCGTTGAGGTACGCGTGCGGCGAGTACTGCGTCGGCAGCACCTGTCGCCGCGCAGCCGCGGCCGCCCGCTCCCGCGTCGGCCGCAGGTGGCGGTGGTGCACGAAGCGCTCCTGCAGGAAGCGCGTGACGCCGGTCGTGGCCGCGAGGTTGTCGACGTGGACGAAGGTCGGCTCGAGCCGCGGCCGCGCCTGGTCGGCGGCGTGCGCCGCGGGCCGGCGCGCGTCGCGGTGCATGTGGTGCGCCGCCTCGCTGCGCACGAAGTGGTGCAGGAGGTGCTCCAGCGCCTCGCCGCCCGGGTAGTTGTGCTGCGCGGCGAGGAGCAGCGCGTGCGAGCAGAGCAGCATGAGGCCCCAGGAGGCCAGCAGCGCCAGCTGCGCGCCGCGGGCCAGTGCTCGCCACCGCCACGACGCCGTCGGCTGCGGACGCGCGTCGGCGCCCCGCGCGAGCAGCGACAGCGGAAACAGCGGCGCGGAGGGCGCCAGCGCCAGCAGCCGGTCGGCGGCCACCGCGGCGGCCACCGTGAACAGCGGCAGCGCCGGCAGCACGAAGCGCAGCTCCTTGTGCGGCAGGTAGCTGTAGAGGCCGACGAAGAGGACGGCGGGCGCGAGGAAGTACAGCGCGCTGCGGCAGTGCGCGCGGCTGGTCGCCAGCAGCGCGTCCCAGTCGGCGGTGTCGGCGGCGTCGGAGGCCTTCGCCTTGCGCCCGCCGAGCAGCGCAAGCAGCGCGCAGACGCCCACCCACGGCAGCGTGAAGGTGAGCGCCTTGGGCAGCGCGGCGGAGACGTACCAGTGCCAGGGCGACACGCCCCAGAGCGCCGAGCGGTTCTCGACCGCGTTGAAGAAGAGCACGACGCCCTCGGGCCACAGCCACCGCTGCCAGAAGAACGAGTCCACCGCCACCGTCGCCGCGAGCGCAGCGGCGCACGTAGCGACGCCGGTGAGCAGCGTCGGGAAGAAGGCGACCTCGCCGCCGAGCAGCGCCGTCAGCGCCAGCGACGCGACGAGGATGAGCATGTCGCAGCGGACGACCACCGTCGCCGCGCCGAGGATCTGCAGCGCTGCGACGGGTCTGCGTTCCAGCCACATGGCGAACGACAGCGCTGCCAGGAGAACCGCAAAGGTGTTGGGCAGCGTGCGCGAGGCGTAGAAGCAGAGGTGGAACTGCAGCGCGGTGAACAGGACGAACAGCTGCGCCGCGCGCCGCGAGAAGCGTGTCTGCACCGCTCGCCGCAGCCGGACGAGTGCCAGCCAGGTCAGAGCGCCCAGCGCGATCCTCACGATCATCTGCTGAAACACCCCTTCGAGCTGCATCGCCTTCGCGGCCGCCACGAACGGGAACGACACGGCGCTGACCGCCAGCGAACCGAGAAACGTCCGCGGCACCACCCCCGGGAACTGCAGGTGGTCGTACGACGCGATGTCGAGCCCGAAGTGCAGGTGGTCGTAGATGGCCTGCATGTTGAAGCTTTCCTCGACCTTCGTGTAGGGACAGACGAGGACGTAGACCACGATGGTCAGCAGAGCGCAGACGTCGACGATCATCGCTGGTCCTAGAAACGCTGCCAGAGGTCGCAGCGAACGTCTTTATGTCAAACGGGTCTGTTCCAGGTCATCGCGAGTATCGTTCGCCCTGTTTGTTCGGCGTTCGGCGGTCGCATCGTCGCCGCTGCGACGCGGCGACTCTCCGCGACGCCAAAATTGAAACGCGCGGGGAATCCGTCCGTTCAGGCTGCGGCGGCAGGGCGCCCACTCGCGTCTCGCCGCCGCCAACGTCGTTTTCAAGCGACGCGACGGCGCCGACGATCGTCGCGGGAAACTTTCGCCGCTCGTCGCGAGCACAACTCTTCACGGACCTTCTCCGGGACGTGCATGCGGTGTCTGTGGTTCCCTTCTCTGGACAGTCTGTGCTCGGATTTCGCTCGAGTGGTGGCCCGAAGGAACGATGAGCGGGACAGCAGACGATCCCAGCGCCGGCAGGAAGTCGTCGTCGCTGTTGAATCCCGTGCGACTGGTCAAAAGCCTGCGCGCCGTTGGAGACGGCAAAGACAGAGCATCCCTCCCTGCGTATCCAGATGTTGACGACGTCAGTGCGTCAGATCTTTCGAAGGTACGCTCTGCAGTCGCTTCGCTCGCTGACCGCCGCTGTGACAGTGACCCGTGCGTCTCTGTAGAGACGAGAGGTGCAGTCCATGCGACTCCCCAGGACGACTGAAGCGCCAGGTGCCGAGTTCCACCGGCCGCTGTCGAGTCGGACGCTGTCGACGGCTGCGGACGGGCGCAGCGCCGCGCCGCTGCGAAGCGGCGACGAGAAGAGCCGCGACGGCGACACGGCGGGCGGCAAGCTGCGCGGCCTCATCGCCAAGGTGGGCAGCAAGGTGACGCAGACGTTCGCCTCTGGCGGTGCGGCGCCGGCAACCGGCCGAGGCTCGTTCGCCGGCAGCGCAGGCGGCAGCCGCTCGCGCAGCGCGTCCAACGCCAGCAGCGACGACGGAGGGCGGCCTCAGAAGCGGCAGCCGTCGCCAGCTGATGTGCGACGCCTGTCGCAGTCCATCGGTGCGCCGCCGGCGGCTGTCGCGTCTCCGTCGCGCGACGCGGCGCCCGCGTCGACGCGGCGGCCATCGCTCGCTCCGTCGCCGCCGAGCGCCGAGGCCGTCGCCCGTGGCGCGAGCCGCTCGAACAGCGCGCAGCCAGCCACGAGCGACCGCCAGCGGCTGCGTCGCGCCCGCCGTCGATGGCGCTGCGCCCCGCCGACGCCTCTCCACCGCCGCCGCTCGAACCGCCGCACGAGCCGCAGCCGCAGCCGCCGCTCGAGGAGGCACTGTCGCCGAACGTGACCGTGCGCGGCAGCAGTCGCAGCCGCCCCGCGTCGAGTCGCGTGCGGGCGCCGTCGCTGCGGCGACCGTCGCGCGCGGACAGCGACCCGCCCGCGCCGCTGGACGCGGCCGCCGGCGGCAGCGGCGGCGGCGGCCGGCCGCGTTCGCTGTCGCGCGGCCGCGTCGTCCTCAGCGCGCGCTACAGCGTCGGCGCTCGCAGCGAGCGCAGCAGTCTCCAGCGGCGCCCGGGCCGCGTGGTGCGGTCCGAGGCGGCCGACGGCGACGCGGAGCCCGCCTCAGCGGCCGCTGAGCCGGTGGCGACGCCGCTGGCGCCGGCGGCGGAGGCGCTGCCCGTCGCGACGGTCGCGGAGGACGTGGCGCCGTCGCTGGGCGGCCTGCTGAAGAGCCTCGTGTGGGAGACGGCCGCGGCGCTGGACGCGGCGCCCGCCGCCGGCGACGCGCAGGCGCGGCAGCGGCGGGCGACAGCGGCGCACGCGCCGTGGCGGAGGCCTTCGCGGTGGCGCAGCTGCTGCTGGAGCTCTGCAGCGTGAGCGCGCGGCTCTGCGGCCGCCTCGCCTTCCACCTCGGCGACGCGGCCGGCGCGCAGTGGCTGGCGCTCGCGCGGCTCGTCGGCCTCGCGCCGGCGGCGACGGCGACGAGCGCCTCGACGGCCAGCGGGTCGCGGCCGTCGCGCGGAGCTGTGGGCGGGCGCGGCGCGCTGCTGGGCGGCGCTGGAGCCGGCGGCGGCGCGGTGCTGCGGATGCTGTGCGCGTGCCTCGCCGGCGTCGCGGTCTTCGCCTTCGACGCGGCGCTCTTCGGCGCGACGCCCGCCGCCGCCGACGACGCCGCCGAGGCGGAGCGGCGCCAACGGCAGCGCGTCGAGGCGGCCTGCGGCCTGTGCGCGGTGGCGCTGGGCGCTGCGCTGTGCCTCGTCGGCGGCGAAGTCGCGACGGTGCTCGTCGCCGTCTCGGCGCTGCGCTCCGCCGCCCTCGCGACGTCGTTCGCTGCGCGTCGCGCCGCCGCCGCCGCCGCCGATGCAGCGCCACCGCCGCAACGCCGCCAGCGCGCGCGTCGCCAGCGCCGCCGACGGCCGACGCGCCGCCGCCAGCGCCGCGGCGGGCGGCTCGCGGCGGCTGTCGCGCCAGCAGCAGCAGCACGAGGCGCAGCGCGCGCGCCACCGCCGCCGCACGCTGCTGCGCCAGAGCCTCGGCGCGCTGCAGCCCGCCGCGCCGACGGCGTCGACGGCGACGACGGCGACGACGGCGGCCGCGCCGCCCGCCGCGGCGGCGGAGCTGCAGCTGCTGCGCGAGCCGAGCGACGAGGAGCTGCGCCGCGAGCGCGAAGAGGCGCTGCGCCACGGCGACATGTGGGTGGCGCTGCAGACGCTGCGCGACGACGCGGCGGACGTGCTGCTCGTCCTGCGCGCGACGCAGGCGCGGCCCGACGTCCTGCGCCACGTGCACCGGCTGCTCGCGCAGTCGACGGCGCCGGGCGACGCCGACGCCGACGCGGACGGCGCCGCCGACGGCGCAGCGCAGGCGCCGAGCGACGCGGCGAAGCTGACGGCGCTCGACGTGGCGGTGCTCGTGCTGCAGACGGTGGACCCGCAGCGCGTGTCGCGCGCGCTGCTGGTGCTGGGCAGCCGCCTGGCCGCGGTGCTGCTGGCGCTGCGCTTCTCCTTCGCGCAGACCGTCGCGCTGGCGCAGTCGCTCAGCGCGCTGCTCGCGCGCGTGGCGCACGCGCTGCTCGACGTCGCCGTCGCCGCGCCGCCCGCCGACGCGTCGCCGCGCGAGCCGCAAGGCCGCCGCGGCGCTGCGCGGCTGGCTGCGCTTCGCGGCGACGTGCGCGGCGCAGTGCGTCGCGATGTACGTCGCCTGGTCGCTGCGCCGCGCGGTCGCGACGCTGCTGGCCGCCGCGCAGGGTACCGCCTCGTCGCGCGCAGCCTCGGCCACTTCGCGCGCGCCGGCGGCTCGACGCGCGCGCCCGGCGCCGTGTGGCTGCGCGTGGCGGCGGCGCAGGGCGTCGCGGCGGCGGTGGCCGCGGCGGCGTGTGGCTGCAGTGGCGCTTCGGCTGGCGCCGCGGCGGCCTGTCGCTGCTGCCGCTGCGCGCGGCCGCCAGCGACGCGACGGGCTCGCGCTGCCGCTGCCGCTGCGCCTGCTGCTGAGCCCGGTGCTGCTGCTCGAGCAGCTGCTCGTCGCCGTCGTCTCGTGCTCCGCCGGCGCCGCGGCGGGTCTCGCGCCGCCCGCCGCCGCCGCCGCCGCCTCCGCCGCCTCGACGCTGCCGCTGCCGCCGCGCTGCGGCTGTGAGCCCGATCTCCTCCCTCAGCGGCCCCCGCGGCCGTCACGGGACCGTCACGGGACCGTCGCCCGACGACGGCGACGATGTCCCTGCGCTGTACATACATATTCATCCATCCGCACATCAGTGCCCCCGTTCGCTGTAAGAAAATGTACATAAATTACACACGACGACGACGACGACGACGTCACCGCGCCGCGTCGGTCGCCGCGTCGGTCGCCGCGTCGCCCGCCGCGTCCGACGGCAGCGGGTGCGCCGCGATGAAGCGCACGAGCTCCGCCAGCACGACCGGGTGCTGGGCCTCGCGCTGCGCGATGAGGCGCACGGCGTCGCGCGCCTCGGCGACGGTGCCGACGCAGTCGAGCGGCTTCGCGCTCGCCGCGTCCACCAGCCGCTCGAACGTCGGCAGCAGCGCCTCGTTCGCGAGGAGGTCCACGCCGCCGAAGACCGTCTCGGCGACGTACGGCGCGCCCGCCCAGGCGGCGAGCAGCAGACAGATGAACGCGCACTTGTCGCAGCGGCCGCACCACGTCGAGTGCGCCACGGGCTCGTTGCACGACAGAAACAGCCGGTGGAACGGCCGCAGCTCCGCCGCCTCGCAGAAGACGCGCGCGATCTACACGGACAGACAGACAGACAGACAGACGGTCAGACGGTCAGACGGTTAGGCGCAGCGCAGAGGCGGCGCAGAGGCGACGCACCTGCAGCTCCCACAGGTCGCTCAGCGCCGACGTCGCCTGCAGCTGCGGCGCCAGCGACCGCGCGACGTACCGCTGCGCCGCGCGGAGGAAGGGGCTGGACTTGTCGTACTGGTGGTTGACCTCGAGGCGCCCGCCGCGCACGAAGACGCCGTTGCCCTCGTCCGCCGAGCGCTCGAAGCCCAGCGACACGCGCGACACGCCCGTCAGCCACGCGACCAGCAGGGCGTCGAAGAGCACGACGGCAGCCCAGGGGTGGCCGCAGGGCTCCAGATACGACCGCGACAGCCGCCGGAAGTTGTCGTCGACGAACACGTGTTTCACGACGACGACGGCGGCCACCTCCTCCGCCGCCGCCGTCGCGTCGTCACCGCGGGCCTCTGCGGCCCGCATGGCTTGTACGATGGCCGGCAGGCGCCAGTTGAGCGCGAACTCCATCGGGCCGTCGCTGACGTAGACCGACAGCGGCCGCTCGCCGGCGGCGCGCGCCATGTGCCACACGACGAGGCTGTCCTTGCCGCCTGCGCCGCGAGCCGTTAGCGGCGGGGAGAGCGAGACGGGACACGCGGCGACTTACCTCCCAGCGGCACGAGCAGCGAGAACTGCTCGCGCCAGAGCCGTATCCGCGGCGCGTCGGCGCACCAGCCGCGGTCGTCGCGCGGCGGCGGCGTCGGCTGCGCGGGCCACGCGTACGCTGCGTCCACCGCGAGGGCCACCTCCTTGTCGGGCAGGCGGTTCACGTAGAGAAACTCCGCCAGCATCGGCTCGTACACCGCCCGCCAGAAGCGCAGCATCTCCTCGTCCAGCGCGACCGCCTCGGCGACGGCGGCGCCGATTTCGATGCGCGCGGCGCCGAAGCCCATCCAGAACCACTGCAGCACACACATGCCCAGCGAGAAGACGATGCGCTTCAGCTGCAAGTCGCCGACCAGCAGCGACGAACACACGTCGCCGTCGAGGCCCGCGACGTGGACGAAGACTTTCGACTCGAAGGCGTCGACGCGGTTGGCGCCGAAGACGAAGGTGATCTCGAGCTCCTGCGACTCTGACAGGTGGCGAATTAGCATCGCGTCGAAGGAGAAGACCTCGTCTTCCTCGTCGACCACGTGGAACAGGCTCTCGAAGTCGTTCTCCGAGCTGCTGTCGCTCGGCCGCTCGGCCGCGTCTGCCGCAAACGCTGCCATTCGTAGCCCACGGCGTCTCAGTGACGCTTCCCTGTGACTTCAGTGGCACAGATACAGATGTGGCGTCGACGAGGCACTGCAGACAGCTGGCAGCGTGAGCGGCAGTGGCAGCGAATGGCGAAGCGGCGACGATCGGCGACCGAGCAACGAGACGTCGTCGTCGTCATGTCACGCCCAACAGAGCGACGCAGACTTTGGGGCTCTGGGCATCTGGGAGGACCTGGCGCCGGCGACGCGGTCGCCACCGACGCGACGCGACGCGGCGCAGCGAGGCGCAGTGGCAGCGAGATGAGCTGTGTCGGCTTGAGCTGTCGTTACACGGGCCCGGCGCGGGGCGGAGGTGGCAGCGGCAGCTGCGGCAGCTCGGGCCGCAGCAGCGCGTGCGCCTGCAGCAGCGTCGTCCGCAGCAGCGGCACGACGCGTAGCGTGTGGCCGCGCGCCTCGACCACCTTCACGACGACGTAGCTGCGCGGCCGCACGACGTCGGCGGCAGCCACCGCCGCGGCGCCCGTCGCGACCGCGGCCTGCGCCAGCAGCGCCGTCAGCGCGGCGGTGTCTGGCGGCAGCGACTGCGCGTCCGGCGGCAGCGCCACCTCGAGCGCCTCGAGGCGCTGCAGCCAGTCGCGCAGCGCGGCGATGGCCTCGCCGCCCAGCGGCACCGCGTCCAGGACGTCGAACGGCGGCGCCGCGACCAGAGCGCGTTTGTTGCTGTCGCAGCGGCCGGTCCAGCGCCACGGCGACGACGGCGACGCGTCGGCGGCGGCCTCGACGAGGACGACGCGCAGGCGGCCCGTCTCGAACAGCGCGTTGCGCAGCTGGGCGGTGCGCTGGAAGGCGTCGATGGCCTCGCGCAGGCGACGCTGCTTCTCGTCGGCGGCGACGCTGTCGCTCTGCCGCCGCGCGCCGGTCGCCGCGGGCGTCTGCAGGCGGCTGCTGTACGCGTAGAGGAAGGCCTGGTCGAAGCCCACCTCGCGCAGCAGCGCCAGCGAGGCGCAGTGCTCCTCGGGCGTCTCGCCGCAGAAGCCGACGATGACGTCGGTGGACAGCCCGACGTCCGCGCCGCTCGTCGGGTGCCGCGGCGACAGCGTCGCGCGCACGCGGGCCACGAGCGCGCGGTAGGCCTCCGCCGAGTAGCCGCGGTCCATGCGCTGCAGCACCGACGTCGCGCCGTGCTGCGCCGGCATGTGCAGCGCCTTGCAGACGTTGGGCTCGTCGCGCACGGCGCGCAGCAGGCGGTCGGGGAACGACTGCGGGTGCGGCGACTGGAAGCGCACGCGCACGTCGCGGTCGATGGCCGCCACGCGGCGCAGCAGCGTCGCGAAGTCTGCGCCGCGCTCAGAGTGCGGCCGGCGCACGCGTCGGAAGAAGCCGCGCGCGAGGAGCTCCGGCTCGGGCGGCGCGAGGTCGTCGCCGGTGGCCGTCGCGTCGAAGTACGCGTTGACGTTCTGCCCCAGCAGCACCACCTCCTTGACGCCGTCCTCGACCACGAGGCGCCGCACCTGCGCCACCACCGCCTCCGCCGGCACCGACCGCTCGCGTCCGCGCGTGAACGGCACGACGCAGAAGGCGCAGTGGTTGTCGCAGCCGCGCTGCACCGTCACGAAGCCGTGCACGCGGCGCGCGCGGTCCTCGGCCGCCCGCAGCGGCGCGATGTCCGCGTAGGTCTCGTTGGGCGACGACCGCTGCGCCACCTCCGCGGCGGTGGACGAGCCGTTGGCGGCGCGCAGAAGGAGCGCGGGCAGCTCGCGGTAGGCGTCGGGCCCCGCGACGAGGTCGACGCGGACGGTCTCCAGCAGATGCGTCCGCTGTCGCCGCGCCATGCAGCCCAGCACGCCAATGAGCGGCAGCTTGCGCCGCCGCGGCCCGGCCGCCTCGTCAGCGCCCGGCGGCCGCTTCCGCAGCGACTGGAAGAACTTTATGCGCTGCTCGACGCGCAGCTCCGCGTGCTCGCGGACGGCGCACGTGTTCACGAGCACCACATCGGCGCTCTCGGCGGCCTCTGCCGGGAGTAGCTGCAGCGGAGGTCCCTGCAGCACAGAGCGAACGACCTCCGAGTCGGCGATGTTCATCTGGCAGCCGTACGTCTCGATGAAATACGTTCGCAGCGGCGCCGCTGGACCGTCCTCGGCCGCGCCTGTCCTCTGCGCGCGTCCCCACCGAGCCATCGACACAACGACTCGTGATATTCCGCCAAGAGGGCGCCAAGCAGAGGCCAGAGAGGCCCAGGCGACCAGAGCGCTCAGCAGCAGGGTCACCGTCGGCGCCATCGTCGCTGTCTGCTGCGTCTCGAAGAGCTGGTCGATTCGGCTCGCGATTGGTTTTTCGACTTTTGGCGCTTCCGGGAGATGGAAACGGACAACTCCAGCAGAGCTGCTGTTCTTCGATGCGATGTGGGCGAGTCTCAAGTCGCGAGGAGCGAGGAGGCCCACTCGCCGACCGCCGCCTACCTCTTGCACAAACTATAGAAGAGCTTATGAGTGATATGTGTATTGAAAACACAATTAATGTACAAGCACACGACGACGACGACGGCTGTGCGCTCGGCGGCTCGGCGGCCCCTCTCCGCCCTCTCGCCCTCTCCGCCCTCTCCGCCCTCCCGCCCTCTCCGCCCTCTCCGCCCTCTCGCCCTCTCCGCCCTCTCCGCCCTCTCGCCCTCTCCGCCCTCTCCGCCCTCTCCGACCCCCCGCCGACATCGACGCTATTTCAGCGGCGGCCGCTCAGAGCGGCGTGTGGAAGGCCGCGGGCGAGAAGTTCGTTGGCGCCACGACGGCGTCGTCCGCCGCCGATGCGCCGCCGCCGGCCGCCTCGACGCCGCCGGTCGCCTGCGTGTCGCCCTCGTCGACATCGGCTGCCGCCGTCGCGCGGTTCGCGTAGAACGCCTTCGTGAGTGCGCGCCGCAAGACGCGCAGCAGGCGCTGCTGGTCGTAGTCGGCGGTGACGGGCGTGACCATGAGGCAGACCGAGTGCGTGCCCACGTGGCGCGCGAAGACGCGCTCCTGGCGCAGCAGGCGGATCACCGTCAGCGCCGGCGAGCCCGTGCTGCTCGTCGCCGGCCCGCCACTCGCGTGCAGGTGGATGGACAGCACCGAGCCCAGCGACATCGCCGAGCGCACGCCCGGCAGCTTCGACACGGCGCGCAGGTCCTCGTCGCCGAAGGCGGCCGCCATGACGCGGCTCTCGACGGGCACCGCGTCCGCAGCGCCGGCGCCGTCCGCAACGCGCGTCGTCTGGTGGCTCTCGAGGCGCGGGGAGTTCTCCAGCAGCCGCAGCGTCTCGAGCGCCGCTGTGCACGCGACGGGGCTCGCGGAGAAGCTGTGGCCGTGCATCAGCAGCGGCGGGTGCACCGCAGACGCCGCCGACGCCGCAGACGCCGCAGTGGCGACAGTGGCGGCAGAGGCTGCGCGCGCGTCGCCGTCGATGTGCGGGTAGAAGGCCGCGAAGACCTCCTCCGAGGCCAGCGTCACCGCCAGCGGCACGTAGCCGCCCGTGAGCATCTTCGCGTAGCAGGCGACGTCGGGCCGCTGCTGCAGCCAGTCGGCGGCCGCGACGGGGCCCAGGCGGTACAGCCCCGTCACCGTCTCGTCGCAGAGCACGACGAGGCCGTGCGGCGGCTGGCGCGCCAGCGACACGAGCAGGTGCTGGAACAGCGGGTCGACGAAGCGCATGCCGCCGGTCGCGATCAGCAGCGGCTCGATCGCCAGCACCGCCACCTCGCGCGGCATGCGCCGCAGAACGTCGCCGATGTAGCGCGCGTACTGCGTCGCCAGCGGCGTCTTCAGGCGCTGCGCGAGGTCGAAGAGCTCTGCGGTGCTGTGGAAGCTGCCCTGCGCGCTGTGGGGCGCGTGGTGCGCCTGCAGCGGCGGCAGAAACTGCGCCGGCGACGTCGCCAGCGACGCGTCGACGGGGCCGCCGACCGTCGCGCTGGCCGCGGCGCCGTCCTCGTCGCCGTCCGTCGCCTCGCGGACGAGCGCCGTGATGGCGGCGTCCTGCAGGTCCTCTACCTGCAGCTGCAGCACGCCGTTCTGGAAGGCGACGCAGGGCGTGGCGATGGACACGGCGTGGCCGCCGTCGTACCACGGGTGCTGCGTGTCCGTGTGGTGCGGCGCCGCGCCCGCCGCCACCGCGTGCGTCACGAGGTTCATCGCGCGGACGCTGTCGCCGTGGAAGGCGCCGCGCTGCGACAGGACCATCATCGACTTGTGGTCGGCGGCGGCGCCGCGGCGCTGCTGCGCGAGGCGGAAGGCCATTTTCAGCGCGACCTCGACGGCGGACGACTCGTTCTCCGAGAAGAAGACGCGGTCCGCCCAGTCCTTCCCCGGGCCCTTCTCCGTCAGGTAGCGCGCCAGCTGCACGGCCGGCGCGTGCAGGTGCCGCGGGAAGAGCACGTGGCCGTAGCGCCCGGCCGCCTCGGCGAGCGCCGCGGCGAGGTCGACGTGTCCGTGGCCCACCGCCTGCGTCCACCACGACGCCGACCCGTCGAACGCGCTCACGAAGACGGCCTTCTTGCTCTCCTCCGTCACGTTGACGCCGCCGGGCGACGCCACCGGCGCGGCGGAAGCCGTCGGCTGCAGCTGAGCGTCGGCGGGCGACGCGTGCGAAGAGCGCGACGCGTGCGACGCGTGCGGCGGCTTGGCGTGCGCGGCGGCGGGGTAGGTGATGACGCGGTAGTGGTCGCCGTGCGCGCTCTCGATGAAGCCGACGTCCTCGGGCCGCACCTTGTAGTAGTTGGTGAAGGGCCACCAGACCTTCTTGAGGCCCTCGCGGTGCATCTCGACGTAGCTGCGCAGCTCCTCCTCCTCCGACTGGTGCACGTGGTGGAACACGTCGAGGAACGTCGCCATGTTCTGGTGGAACCAGTTGTGCAGCAGCTGGTTGCGGTCGTTCGGGATCGGCGACAGCGTGAACACGCGCGGGCTGCGCTGCAGGCTCCAGCGCGGCGACGTGAAGGCGGCCGACGAGGTCATCTCCGCGTTGCCCGTGTGCACGTCGCCGGGGATCGGCTGGTAGATGGCGTCCAGATGCGCCTGGATCGTCGCACTGTTGCCCAGCGTGTCGTTCGGGTCCTGCGCGATGAGCACAATCGCGTGGACGGTGTATCCGCGCAGGCGCAGCGACTCGAAGGACGTCAGCGTCGCGGAGATGCCGCCGAGGCGGCCGTCGGCCACCAGCACGACGGGCAGGCGCAGCGAGCGGTACACGTCGGCCTGCAGCGTCCGGTTAGGGCCTGCAGCAACGACACAGCGAAGTCAGCGAGATACATATGGCCAGAGCAGCAGGAGCAGCGCAGAGGCGACTCACCGGGCGACAGGACGCCGCCCGCCGTCTCGACGACGATGAACGGCTTCTTCCGCTGCTTCGCGGGCACGTCCGCCTCAATCTCCGCAAAGGCTTTCATCTCGCGCTGGATGCCGCTCAGCAAGTCCTGGTCGCTGATGGGCGCGCCGCTCTTGCGCTGCGCTTTGTTGGCGACGTGCGCGGCGGCGTTGATCTTCCAGTGGTGCAGCGTGCGCACGAAGATGTCGCTGATGCCGCGCGGGTTGCAGTACAGCTGGATGAAGTACTCGTCGAGGCTGCCCGTCTGAACGGGTTTGATGTAGCACACGCGGCGATTGGCGTGCAAGGCAGCCATCGAGAGACCGGCGCAGATGATGGTCTTGCCCACGTCGGTGCCGGCGCCGAACACCATCATCGACAGGTCTCCGCCTCGGACAGGCAGAGCCGCGTAGCTGGTGATGGGGCTCTGTCCGAGTCGGTGCCACGGACTGTGTGTCCTCCGCAGTCTGCCCAGTCGCAGCATTGTTGGTCAGAGTCCAGTCGTAGAAGCCACGACACAGCGAATTGATGCACGTGAATGGTCTCCGATCGCAGGTGCCAGTTCAAATATGCTTATGTGCGCAGTACAATGTCAGTACGGTCCGTTGGCGGCGGAGGAAATGCCCACGATCCAGGACGAGGCAGCCTCCTCGTCGCGCCTCTCGCCGCGCACCCCGCTCGACCGTCGTCGTCGTCGTGAGCGCCAAAGGCGTTACAAAAATGGTCGCCGCCCGCCGCCCACCGACATCGTCCAGGCCCACTGAACTGGTTATGCGGAGTGACGACGAGGACGAACGACACGAGAGACCAGAACGATAACGGAACGGCAACAGTGAATGTTCGCTTTGTCGCAGACCCATCGGCAGCGAACCGGAGAAGTTGAGCGAGGATAGCTGAAGTAAACACTGTCGCATCGAGACCACATGACCGCCTTGCTCCTCGTACTGGTCCTCGTTGGGGTCTTTGTGGCGAGCTCCGAGTCAATAGGGCCACCTCGTTCGACCACTGTAAGAGAGCGGACAAGGAAGCTGGATGGGGGAGCGTCACGACGAGCAAAAGGCGCCCCGAAGCGTCCTCCATCGGTGGACGAGATTCTGCGAGCCCTGCGGGAAGATGAATGCACAGACGCTGAAAAGCGGCTACAAGGGCGTCGAGCTGCGCTAGCCCGCAAGGGCAGCGCTCTGGAGGCGCTGAAACTCTTCGCACTGTCGTTGGTGGACCCGCTGTGCCGTGGCCGTCTGCGCCCCGACGACATCCGCTTCGGCAGCTCTCAAGGCGCGCCAGGATCCCTGGGCAGGTTCGTGCGATTCAAATACTGTCTGCTATGTACACCTCTGATTGCTGTCGCTGGCTGCTTATTGCGCAGCAATTTCGGCGGATTAGGCGGCGGAGGAGCGGTGGGGTCGGTGTGCGGGCCGAACGGTTGCTTCTGACGACAGCGACAGACCCGCGTCTGCGCCACTGCTGGCGTCGTGTACATAGTTATCGTTACTGTAAATATGAACTGCAAAGCGAAGCACCCGAGCACTGCGCCGCAACGACTGCGCCTAAGGGAGACGACTCACTCGTTGAGCTTCACAGAGCGGTGGACCCAGCCGCGATGGACCGGGCGGGTGAAAGGCGAATGTGACGCCTCCCAAGAGCTGCAAGGGACATGGGGCAACAACCAACGCCACACACACCGGGCGTGTATCCAGCGACTGTAGCGTTTCTATGTCCCTTTCCCCACGGTCCATGGGATGCGCTACTCGGTGTAGCCCGCGGCGCGCCAAACCGCCATCGTCTCGGGCTGGCGGAAGGCGACGGCGTCTTCGAAGACCGTATACTTTTCGGCGACGGCGGCGATGTTCCACGATACGAGGGGCTGGTTGAAGGCCGACGCTTCCAAAAACATACCCGCGATGGTCCTCGCCGCAGTGAGTTGCCAACGATCCAGTGGCTGGTTGAAGGCGACCGCGCCGCAGAACATGTAGTCAAATTTTATGACCCGCGAGACGTCCCAGTCGTGCAGCGGCTGGTTGAAGGCAGTCGCTCCCGTGAACATGCTGCCCATTCTCCTCACCGAGGAGACATTCCAGCTCGATAGCGGCTGGTCAAAGGGTGTCATGCCAAACATGTGTCCCATGTGCTCCACAGACGATACGTCCCAGCCGTCCAACGGCTGGTTGAAGCTCGTTGCATTGAAAAAGAGAAAGCACATATCCTCCACACTGGAGGTGTTCCACGCGCCAATAGGCTGGTTGAAGGATTCGGCGGAGAAAAACATATTTCGCATGTGCGTCACCTTCGACACGTCCCAGCCGCTGATGTCGTCGTTGAACGCTCGTTGCTCGTAGAACAATTGACTCATGTCGGTCACACGATGGGTATCCCACAACGAGATGTGTCCATAACAGGCAGTCGCCAAGTCGCGATTCTCCGTCCACATCTCCACCGCTTTACGAATGCTGTCATCGTCCAACGCCCCGAGGAAGTCCTTGATGAGATGGCGTAAGGCGTACGGCAACACTCGTTGGCAGTGCAGCTCAGCACTCCGGAGAAGACACAAGTCGACGAGGTGAAAAAGATCGCGGCGATTCATGGTCATTTATTGTTGTTTCCATCGTTCAAGAGCAATCTTGATCCTCGATCTCCAATAGATAGCCCATTGTCGGTGCTGCTGCTTGGTGCTGGGAGGTGAGATCGAGAGAGATCTAAGATAGTAGAGATGCCGCTGGGAGGCGATGTGGGATGGGTGAGCAACCGTCACTGTTGACCGCACTGTACCGACACACTGTCGGATCCCGTGAGCGTCGTGTGAGGGTGTGAGCGTGAAGGCGTCACATTCTCCCCGCCCCGGATTGGGGATTGGGGATTCGACCGCTGTTTGTGGTTTGGTGTTCATTCAGATCATGGATCAGCCAACAAGGCATAATGCCATTCTACCTCAAGTTTTCCCCACCACAAGTTTGCTGCTCACGTCAGAATATCTCCGCGCCTCGGAATCGGAATCTTCCACGACGCGACGCCAGCCACAAGATCGACGCGTGCCCCATACTCTTCTATTGTTTTGTCCGATCAGGCCATCATCGTTCTGCCTCGCAGCCGATCATCTCAGATTCTAATTGTCAACTATCCAAGCACGCAACTATTCGGCAGTTATAGTGGTTAGCGTGTTACAACTGTCGTCAAGCCAGAGGTTTGCAAAAGCGACAGGGTTAAAACAACGTAGAGCAAGGAACGGTTGCTGCGTGACAGCTCTGTGCGAGCCCATCAGACAGCAGAGGAGTCAGCCCGTCCTACAGTTCTATCAGAGATGCCCTGAGGTGGGAAGTGCTCGAACCTTCCCAGAGTTAGGGATGACGCTTGGCAGTGTAGGTCACGGGGCCGCGGGACCGCTGCTGCTGTTGTCTGCTGCTGTCTGCTGCTGTCTGCAGTCTACCGCTGCTGGCTGTGGACGTGCGTCGGGGAGGGCCATGGTCTTTTTCCGCCGATTGGCAGGCAGCTGCGACGAACGCCGCGTCAATCGTCGTCGACGTCATCGACCGCGAGCGCGGCGTCCAGCGCGGCGGGGTCGAGTGACAACGGCGCAACCGGCAGCACGTCGAACGGGTAGAAGAGGAGGCTCTGTGCGAGGCACTTCAGCTGCCCGCTGGCGCAGCTGGGCGCGTCGCCGCGGAGGTCGTCGAACTGCTCAGTGCGGCGCAGGCCGTCGGCTGCCACGCGCTCGCGGGACTCGTCGAAGTTGCGCGCGCGGTTGATCGCCGCCAGCTCGGCGCAGAACAAATCGACGCGGTCGGCGACCGAGACGCGGTCGTCGGTGGGCGGCATCGTCACGTCTCCCGCGGCGAGGAACAACGCGGCAATCTCGCGCGAGTAGCGCTCGCAGTTGGCGCTGCCCTCGCCGCGCCGCATCGCGTCGACACGCGCCGACCACGCGTTGGGACGCAGCAGGTAGCGCCACGCCGTGTGCAGGCCGTGCTGGTAGTAGCAGTGCATCGCGCGGTCGTTGAGCGCCCGCTGCACCGTGTACGTCTCGACGCTGGCGCCGCGGCCCGCGAGGCGCAGCTGCTCCTCGACGGCGGGCGCGACGACGCCGAAGAGGGTCTCGAGGTACGCGTCCCACGTCAGCGGCAGCTCGTAGCTGCGCCCGGTCTCCTCGACGAACAGCCGCGCGGGCGCCCGCACGTAGCGCTCGGCGATGCGGCAGCGCAGCTCGTCGAGGGCGGCCGCGACGGTGTCCGTCGGCGTATCCGTCGGAGCGTAGCGCTCGGTCAGCGCGCGCAGCCGGCTCCGCTCGACCTGCGTCAGCGCGCGCATCGCCGAGTCCTCGACGGAGGCGATGTACCGCAGGTCTGCGTCCTCAGCGCGCGCCTGCCACAGCGCGTCGCGGGCGGCGGCGGCGGGTGACCCGGGCGACTCGTCGGGGAACAGCAGCCGCCGCACGAAGACGCGCAGGGCCGGCACACGCGCCACCTCTTCGAAGACGTCCGCCTGGCGCCGCATGTCGTGCGCGATGGCCTCCCGCTCCGACGGCGAGAAGTGGTCGAGGACGCGGCGAATGGCGTCGATCTGTCGCTCGGCGCTGGCGACCGTCGCGTGGCGCACGTGGTGGCGCACGACGACGCAGGCGAAGGCGCGGCGCAGCTCCGGCGGCCGTGGCGCCGCCAGGACGACCGGCCAGGCGATGCGCAGCCACCACGTGAGGGCCGGCAGGCAGCGGTCGGGGTCGCGCTCGGCCCGGTCGAGCAGCGCCGGCGACCAGGACAGCAGGTGCTGCTGGCAGTCGGCCGGCAGGCGCAGCACGTCGCTCAGGTCGGCAAACGTCGCACGCCACTGTCCCAGCGTCTCTGGCAGCAGCGCGCGCACGAACAGCCGCGAGAAGTACTCGACATGGTAACTGCAGTGGTCGCGCCAGTAGGCGGCGAGGAGGCCGACGATGGGCACCGACGGTGAGGCCGCCGGGTCGCCGCGGAGGCACTGTGCAGCGAACTCCGTCCACGGCACCGACGCGACCGCGCGGAGGACGTTCTCGAGGCTACCGCTTGATATGGCGCGCCTCAAGTGTGCCCACAGGGACTGCGCGGCGCCTCGCGGACACTTCCACGTCGGAGCCTGGGACGCGGGCGGAGCGAAACGCTGACTGAGGCGCAGCAGCGCGACGACGGTGCCCGCCTTCGCCTCGTCCGATGCGCCGCGACCGCCGACGCACTTCAAGAGCTCGGGGTGCACGCGGGCGTGGTGCACGAAGTAGGTCATCGCGGTGGGAGTCTGGGTCGCAGCGAAGGTGGCGATGCCGCGACGGTCGGCGGCGGCGACGAGTCGAAGGAACTCGCGCAGCCCCTCCGTGCGACAGCTGTTTTCCGACGGCATGTGGCTCACTGTAGTCGGAGGCGATGTGGATGGCGTCGAGGTGGTGCCGATGGGACGGCCTCTGCACTGGGCGCGGACGACGGGCAGCGCACCGCGCGGCTTCCGATTGAAGACGCTCTCGAAGACGACGCGCACCTCGCGGAGCTTCGCCCAGTCGCGCTCGATCTCCGCCACCGCTTCGGAAAACACGTTTGTGCAACTCTTAGCCTTCTCCTGGTCATGCAGGAGCTCGAAGAGCTCTCTGAGAGTTGCCCGTTTCGTCGCGTCCTGCAGGCACTTGGCGCCTCTCTGCGCCAGCGGCCGACCGAACTGCCGCAGCTTCGCGGCGACCCAAGCCGCCAGGAACTGCGTCATCCGAGCCTCGGTGTTTTGTGAATCTTTCTCTTGCAGCGTTAGCAGCAGGTACGGTTCGAGCGCCCGGTAGCTGTTCATCTGCTGCAGCTGATCGACGCCATTTGGTTGCTCTACAACCCTTTTGGCCGAATCAAGCAACGTGTCATCTCTGACGGGCACTTCTCTGGTCGAATCAGTTTGTCTACTATCATCGTCAAGGGGTCTATGAGTTTGGTGCTTGCCTTCTCCAACCGTGGCGCAATCGACCACTTCCCAATCGTCCATCGAGCTACTGGTATCGGACATGAGTGGGCGTCTTCTCTCTCAGACAAGATTTTTGAGACAAGTGAAGAGGAGTGCATCCAACAGCTCCGTCGATAGATTGACGATAGAAGCTCAAGAAACCTCCCATGCTCCATGGTCCATGGTCCATGCTTGCTGCTGGGAGAGCGACTGTGCATCATCGTCGCCATCATGATGCGACAAAACGCTGCCTGCTGCCTGTCATCTGTCGTCTGTCGTGTCGTCTGTCGTCTGTCGTCTGTCGTCTGTCGTCTGTCGTCTGTCGTCTGTCAGTTGTTTTTGTCGTTGTCTGGAGACAACTGCGGCAGTGGTCCGGCATGTGCTCTGCTGGGGAGACATGCCGACCAAATCCACCGCCAAGTTCACAATTCAATGTCGAACTGTCTCCACCCTGAACGCTAACAGAGGTCTGGTCCAATGATTCGACCGACAAGAGTTCTCGGAGGCGCGGTGCTGGCTGGTTTGGCGGCGCCAAGCCGGGCACAATGCTTGCACACAGAAACCAAGAAATCTTTGGATTCTATAAAGAAGGCAAATGCAAATATAAGCTTGACCGGCAAAAATTCGCTTGTTGTGGGTGGTACATCAGGGATCGGAGAGGGTATCGCCAAACGATTGGCGAAGGCCAAAGTGTCCGTCACCATCGCCGGCCGTAACGAAACGCGAGGCCGCGAAATCGTCACCGAGCTGTATCAGCTATCGGGCGAGGAAGACGGAAAGATCCAGCACCGCTTTATTGCGTGCGATACGTCAACGATGAAAAACATTGATCGCTTTTGCGCAAGCTTGGAAGATGAACTGAAGACGGAGAACAAGACGCTGGATTTCCTGGTGCTGACACAGGGTATCGCAACGACGCAAGGACGCACCGAGACCAGCGAAGGAATCGACCAGAAACTACAGCTACATTATTTCGGGCGGATGTATTTCATTGAGCGACTTCTGCCGCTACTGCGACAGTCGTCCACGGGAGGGAAGGTGCTGACGATACTCAGCGCCGGCGTCCATAAGCCCTATGACAAATTCCGCGAGGACTTCGAGGTGAAAACGAATTACAGCCTTAGCAATGCGGCGAACTCCGCGGGTATGTACAATGATTTGTGCTTGGAAGCTTTTGCGAAACAGCCAGAGAATCAACGCGTGGCGTTCATTCACGCGGCTCCGGGCACTGTGAGTACGAATTGGGGAAAAGACCTGCCGACTCCATTACCAACTTTGATCAAGATTTTCAAGCCGTTTCTTCGGACCCTGGATGATTGCGGTGAAGCCATGTCTGATTCTCTCTTGCGAGACATCCCCAGCGGCGTTCATTTCATTGAACAAGATGGCAATCCCACCAAGAAGATGGCCATGGCAGATTACGAAGAGGCCCAGCAGTTTGTGTGGCAAGAAACCCATAAGTTGTTCAACCAGACTCTGTCCAAGAAATGAGCTTCCGTTAGGCAAGTGTGGATGTGGTCTCTGCAGTTCTGATTAGACTTTGTTTCCATCTCTGGTAACATAAGGAGATATCTCCCACGTAGTGCGACAGTCGACAGGCGGTTCATCAAAGCTCTTACAGGCAGAAGTTGACCGGAGTGTAACTAACTACGACTGTAACTCAGGTCGCGCATGGTACAGCACTCGCACTGGTCATGTTCCCAGATAATCTGGGCTTGTTCTGCGAGTCTGTGGTCTCCTCTTTGTGGCGACAAACAAACGCGTTTCTGGGGGCAAAGCGCTTTCTTCCACAATTCCTCACCGGCTGTCCGGCCTCCTTTCCGCTTGTCCTGTCTCGCGGCTGCGTCGCTTCTCGGCGTCGCTTTGTCGTCGATGCATCGACGGCTTCGCCCACAATCACATTTAACTGACAGATACAGTGGACCAATCTGCCTGAGAATCACCTCTTGACCGCATTAGGACTTTCGCTTGAGATTTTGCTGACTTTTTGTGCCAGTTTGGCCTTGAGAATTCCGGACTGAGCAACAGGGTACTCAGTGCCCGAGAAACGTTCACAAAATGTCCAGCAGCCCAACAACATTGTCCGGGAAAAAGCGGATTTTCAGCTCAGGCAATTCATCGCTGCTTCAATTGGCGAAGATTATGCAAGACTTTGAGGGGAATGACGACAGTAGTTACGGCCTGCCCGAGAAGAAGCCACGGCTGATTGCCGCAGGTAGGAACTGGCACCATCCTTTTCCCACAGACCGGTAGGCGTCTTACCAAGCCTTTTACTCTCAATGTACCTACAGCTCCTCAAGCCCTGGGCGCCGAGAAGCCCACGTCGCAGATGAACAAGAGCATTCGCTCGAAGCATTTCTACCGCCTGCGCGAAGCCTTGATAAACGCGGTCAAAGCCGAAGACGACAGCAGTCGAGACGCGTTAGAGGTGCCTCTGAAGCCGACGACGTTCTTCGAGAAGGCCATCGAGGTGCAGGGCTTGACGGAGGCCGAGGCGGCGAAGCTGCGCGACTGGGGCGGCCGCGGCATCGAGTGGTGGGACCCGCGCGACATCCGCCGCAACTACGAGAACTTCTTCGGCAAGGAATACCTCCAGACGGAGCACCGCGCGGGCCGCGAGATCTGCCTGTACGGCTCCTTCCTGTACACGGTGCTGTGCGCGGCGTACCACGCGCCGAAGTACCAGGCGGAGAAGCTGTCGAAGGACGACTTCGCGGCCGAGCTCGCGCTGCTGTTTCGCCACGAGCGCCTCTTGGACAACCGCTTCCTCGCGAAGAAGACGAAGATGACGGAGCTGGACCGGCAGCGCCTGTTCCTGGCCTGGAACATCATGCGCATCATGAGCAAGTTCATCTCCGGCCGCGGCAACGTGGACTACCTCCTCTTCCTCGTGGCCATCGTCGACCGCTCGGGCAAGTCCTACTCGAAGGGCGCGTGGACGAACATGTCCTTCGAGGCGGCGTGTCGGCGCCTCATCATCGAGAACGAGGGCGCGTCCTTCCAGCACACGCTAACGGCCGGCGACGCCAACAGCGTCACGCAGTCGCTCGAGGACGACAACGGCGACGACGACACGCACAGCGACGACGCCGTCGCGCCAGCGTCGCACCTGTCCGAGGCGTCGATGCTGCGCCACGCGCCGATCGGCAGCGCGCGCCACTTGGCGCTGGCCCACGCGGCCCACGTGGCGCACAGCGCAGCGCCGATGGGCGGCGGCGAGGGCGTGCAGCACCTGCTGCCGCCGCCAGTCGCCAGCAGCGCGGCGATCGGCGGCGCGCTGGCGTCACCGAGCGCCGCGAAGCGCTACGGCGCTGCCGCCTTCGCTTCGTATGGCGGCCTGGCGCCCGCGCCGCCGATGGGCGCCGCGGTGGCGGCGGCTGCCATGGCGCAGCAGTCGTCGTCGTCAGCGGCGGCGGCGGCTGCGGCTGCGGCTGCGGCGTCGTGGTCGTCCGCCACGACGCTGAGCCAGCTGGCGCAGCACCGCAACGGCGCCGTCGCCGCGCCGCCGGCGGCCGTCGGCGTCGCGGGCGGCCACGCGAAGGCGACGGAGCTGAGCTTCCAGACGCTGCAGTCGTACCGCGCCCTGCTGCAGGACTTCTGCCGCGACAAGGACAAGAGCCGCGTCGTCGACGAGGTGCTGCCGCTCTTCCTCGACCGCCAGCGCCTGCTGCAGGAGATCGCCGACCTCCACCGCGCGCTGCTGCAGGCGAACGAGCAGCTGCGCACGCTGCAGACGCTGCAGACGCTGCAGGCGTCGCCGTCGCAGCAGGCGGCGGGCGGCTGTCCGCGCTGCCAGCCGGACGCCGAGGCGATGAGCGAGTCGCTCGCGGCGACGGTCGCGCCGCCGGCGCCCGACGCGGCGGTCGAGATCTGTCTGCGCGCGTGGGCGACGCCGGACACGTACCTGCCGGTGGACGTGCCGTGCTCGGCCGCGCCCTTCCTGCGCCTGGCGCAGCGCACGCAGCTGCTGCGCGACAGCGACGTGGAGAAGCTGCTGGCGCACGACCTGGACGAGTCGTGGGTGGCGGCCTCGATGGACATCCGCCGCCTCTACGAGAGCGTCTTCACGCGCGCGTACATCCTCGAGGAGCACCGCGCGGGCCGCGAGGTCGCGCTGTTCGCCTGCTTCCTCTACGTGGTGCTCTGCAAGGTCTACCACCACGCCGCCTTCCAGAGCCGCAAGGTCGACTACGCCGCCTTCGCGCTCGAGCTGCGGCTGCTGCGCCTCGACCGCGCGCTGGCGCAGAACCCGGCGAACCTCCCGGCGCTGTCGACGACGAGTCTCGCGGCGGCGCTGCGCCTGACGCCGACGCTGCCCATCGCGACGGTGACGCCGCTCGAGGAGACGCGGCTGTTCCAGGCGCTGAACATCGTCCGCGTGCTGCAGCGCTTCCTCGCCGGCCGGCCCAACGCCGAGTACCTGCTGCTGCTGCTGGCCATCGCCGACCGCTCCGGCCGCGTCTACCGCAAGTTGCCGTTCGCGCGCGCCTCCGTCGGCGAGACGCTGCGCCGCCTCATCGTCGAGCGCGACGGCGAACTCACCGCGCTGCTGCCGCCCACGACCGCCGCGCCGCCGACCGCCGCGCCGCCGCTGCCGCCGACGATGCCGACGACGATGCCGACGACGATGCCGACGACGATGCCGCCGACGACGTCGACGACGATCGTCACGCCGCTGCCGCCCGCCGCCTACCACGCGACACACCACGCGACACACGCCGCTCACGCGACACACCCCGCGACACACGCCGCTCACGCGACACACGCCGCGATGCTCGCGACACACGCGACACACGCGGCGGTCCTCGGCGCCGACGGCGCTGCGCAGCCGCCGCAGCTGCCGCTGGCGCTGCAGGCGAAGGCCGCGCCGGCCGCCTTCTCCGCGGCGCAGATCGCGGCGCTGAGCCAGCACATCGCCGCGGCGGCGACGGCGCCGAAGCCCATCGGGACCATCTCGGTGCCCGGGCCCTCGCTCATCTACCCCAACGGCCCGCCCGCCCACCTCCTGCGCCCCGCCACCGCCGCCGCCCTCGCCGCCGCCGCCACCAACGCCACCGCCACCAACGCGCCGCCCGCCACCGCCGCGGCGACCAGCGCGGCGACCAGCGCGGCGCAGTTCTCCGCAGCGGCCGCCGTCGCCGCCGCCGCTGCGCAGCGCGGCCCCCCGACGGCCACGACGACGACGACGACGACGGCGACGGCGAGCGCAGCCGCCGCCGCGTTGCCGCCGACCACCGCGCCGCCCGCCGCCACCGCCGCCGCTCCGACGACGGCTGCGGCTGCGGCGGCGGGCAGCGCGGCGATGCTGGCGCTGGGCGTCGCCAAACCGCCGCTGCCGCTGCCGACGGCGACCGCCGACGGCCGCGACGAGGCCACCGCCACAACCCGCCGCCGCCGTCGACGCAGCGACGACGACGGCAGCGCCGGCGCAGCGCCGACGGCAGCGCCGACCGCAGCGCCGGGCCGCGCGCTGCCCGAGGAGGCCGACCTGCTCCTGTCGCTGCACGCGCGCGTCGCGCAGGACGCCGCCCGCCGCCGCCCGTGACGCACCGCCGCCACCGCCGCCTCTGCGACGCGCCTGTGCCGCACCACCGCGCCACAGCCGCCGCCCGTCGCCGCGACGCACTCGCGACACACTCGCGACACACTGGTAGCCCGCCGCATCAGTCCCCCGCCCTCGACGCCTCTGTAATCGCGACACGCCGTGTCGCAGCCCAACAGTCCTCCGAGCCACCCGCCGCTGTCGCTGTCGCTGTTACAGGTGAGACACAGTCGGGACACAGTCGAGACACATCGCCGTCGTGTACGGCGGACGACCACAGTGCAGGGTACATTACAGCGGCTTTACGACGGTGCCGGTACGGCGCTATGACACGGAGGTGAGTCCCTCGTACGGCGGCCGGAAGCCCGTCGCTGGCTCCATCGCCACGAGCATCTCGCGGGCGCGCGCTTGCTGCACAACGAGACACAGAGACACAGACGGAGACACAGACACAGAGACACAGACGGAGACACAGACGGAGACACAGACACAGTGAGACACAGCGAGACACAGGCGGACGGACGGACGGACGCACCATCGAGTGCACGTCGCGCAGCTCGCGGATCTTCCAGCGCGGCGCGCCGCCGCTGTAGCGCGCCGCCTCGTTCTGGCGGCGGCGCAGCAGCGGCGGCAGCGACTCCGACGACGCGTCGGCCGCGGCGGGCGCCGGCGCCAGCAGCGTCGCGTGCAGCCGCTGCGCCGCGGGCGACCGCTGCGGCTCCAGCGCCGCCGCCGCCGCGTCCGTCGGCACCGACGACGACGACGACGACGACGAGGCGACGGTGGCGGCGCTGGCGATGGCCGCGTCCGAGCGACACACTCTCGCGCGCTGCACACACGAGACACAGTGAGACACAGCGGGACACGGAGAGAGAGAGACACAGGGGGACGCACCTTGTGCTGGGCCTGGCGGTGGCGCGCGAGCACGTGGACGTCGTGGCGCAGGACGCCGCAGACGAGGCCGCGCTGCTGCGCGTCGTGCTCCTGGCCGCGCAGCATGGCGAGGACGATGTCGCGGCACTCGGACAGCCGCAGCCCCGCCGCCGACGCGTGCGACACGACGCGCGTGAGCACCGCGGTGGGCGACACGCGGCCCGACGACAGCAGCCGCGCGAGGAACGACTGCAGCAGCTGCGACAGACACTGCGCCACCGCCTCGCTGGCCGACGAGATCGTCCCGCCGCGCAACAGGTCTGCGACACACACGACACACACACGACACACAGAGACAGAGGGGTGAGACACAGGCGGGACACAGACGAGACACAGGCGGGACACAGGCGGGCGGGACACGTACGTCGTTCGGCGAGGAGGTGGTCCAGCGCGCGGAACCAAAGCTCCTCGCTGCTGCCGCCGCTGGGGCCGCTGCCGCTGGCGGCGGCGTCGCGCGGCAGCGACTGCGCGCGCAGCGCGTCGTGCTCCTCGGCGCGCTCGCAGAGCTGCGCGACGTAGTCGACGAGCGCGCGCAGGCGGCGGCCCACCGCAGCCGCGCCGCCACGTCGCCCGCCGCCGCCGCCGCCGCCGCCGTCGCGGAGGCGGCGGACGCGCGGCGGGCGGCGGCGCCGGGCAGCGGACTGGGCGCGGCGGCCTGCGCGTCCTGGCGCAGCTGCGTGTCGACGTCGCGCCGCGCCTGGCGCGCGCGCAGCGACACGTCCTGCAGCAGCACCGTGAGGGCGCCCGACACGTCGCCGGCGCGCTCGAGGAGGAAGGCGACCGCGTCGTAGACGCCGCCGGCGCGCGCGGCCTCGAGACACTCGTCGAGCGGGCAGTGCTCGCGGTAGTCGCGCAGGAAGCCGACGAGGGCGTCGGGCTGGTGCGCGGCCAGCAGCCGCACGACGACGAGCAGGTCGCGCTCGCGCAGGTGGCCGGCGCTGACGACGTCGGCGCCCGGCGCCGTCGCGGCGAAGTCGCGCAGCACCGCGAGCAGGAACGACAGGCGCAGCGCCTCCGCCTCCTCGCGCGGCAGGTCGCCAGCCTCGTCGCTGTCGCCGGCCGCGACGATGTCGCCGAGCTGCGGCAGCAGATGCGCCACGACGAGCCGCGCGGTGCGCGCGACGTCGACGCAGTAGCAGTCGGCGAGGACGCGCCGCACCGCCGCGAGGCTCGCCGCGTAGGCCGCCGCGTAGGCCGCCACCGTCGCGTGCTGCGCCGCGGCCGCCGCCTGCTGCGCCAGCAGCGTGTCGAGGAAGCGAAACGCCAGCGCGTGGGCCGCGTCGCCGCGCTCGACGAAGGCGCAGACGCGAGGTACTGGCGCACGGGCGCCACGACGGCCGCCACCGCCGCCGCCTCGCCGCCCGCCGCGACGCTCAGCTGCGGCAGCGCCGCGGCCGCGCGCACGCGCAGCGCGGCGAGGTGGAAGCCGTTGCGCGCGAGGGCGTCGTGCAGCGCCTGCAGCGCGGCGAGGCGCTCGTCGGCCGCCGCGCTCTGCCGCCGGTAGAAACGCGTCTGCCGCGTCGCCAGCGCCTCGAAGCGCGTCTCGAAGGCCGCGTGCTCCGCCACGCCGCGGTCGCGCGCGTAGCGCAGCATGCGCGGCAACAGGTCGCCGAGCGGCAGCGCCGCGGCGCGCAGCGCGCACAGCGTCGCGAGGAAACGGTCGAAGAAGTCGCGTTCGCAGCCGCCGACGGCCTCGTCGCCGTCCGCCGCGCGCCGCGTCCACCGCCGCGCGTCGCCGTCGCCGTCGCTGTCGCTGTCGTCGTCCGACGCCGGCGACTGCGGCGCGTCGTCATCGTCGTCGTCGTCGACGGCGCCGGCGGCGGCCGCCGCGTCGCGCGCGCGCTGCTCCGCGTCGAGGGCGCGGCAGAAGCGGAAGACGTGCAGCAGCACGTGCAGCGTCTTCGCGTCGGCCGTGGGCCGCGCCGCGCCGCCCTCCGCCGCCTCGTCGCCGTCGCTGTCGCTATCGGCGTCGGCGTCGGCGTCGCGGGCAGCGGCGGAGGCGGCGTCGCGTCGGCGGCGGGCGCCGGCTGCGTCTGCGCGGCGACGGCGGCGACGATGTCGGCGAGGCGCGCGAGCCCCGCGCGCAGGACGAAGAAGACGGCGCCGCGGTCGACGGCCGCCAGCAGCCGCAGCGTCGGGTAGCTCTGCGTCAGCAGCGGCGGCGTCGGCGGCGGCGCGCGGCCGCTGGCGCCGGGCGGCGGGCCGAACAGCGGCGGCGGCGCGTCCCACGTCGGCGCGACGAGGGCGGCCAGCAGCGCCCAGACGGCGGCGATGCTGTAGACGGCGTCGGTGCCGCGCGGGAAGACGCGGCCGCGGAAGACGTACCAGGCGAAGAGCAGCAGCTTGTACGCCGCCTCCGCCTGCGCCGACACGAAGCACAGCCACTGCGCCTCCGCATCGCCGCCGTCGCCGCCTGTGGCGAGCTGCTGCGCGGCGACGTGCTCGACGACGCTGAGGAAGGCGGCCGCGACGTCGCCGACGCCGTACGCGTAGACGTAGAGGAAGGGCGACAGCATCCGGTGCGCGAAGAGGAAGCGCGCGACGAAGTCGAGGTCCAGCGCGTGCGGGTCGAAGTGCGGCACGCAGCGCTCGACGGTGCGCAGCCGGTCGGCGGCCACGGCGCACTCGAGAAACTCGGCGACGACGCGCGGCGGCAGCGCGCGGATGCTGCCCGCCACGATCCACGGCTCGAGCGCCTCGAGCAGCGCGGCCTGCTGCGCCTCGGAGCGGAAGATCTCGAGCACCTCGCCGCAGAGCACGTCCAGCTGCCGCGTCGCGACGCAGTACTCGACGCAGACCGACGCCACGAGCTGAAAGTGGTCGCTGCCGCCACCGCCGCCACCGCCACCGCCGCCGCTGGAGCCGCCGAAGGAGGCGGCCGAGGCGCGGCGCTGCGCGGCGAAGGGGTCGGCGGCCGTGCGCTTGACGGCGAGCAGCGCGTAGTTGTGGATGAAGCGGCGGATGTGCTCGGCCTCCGTCTGCAGCAGCGGCGGCGACTTGGCGACGGCGTCGACGAGGCGCGCGAGGCCCTCGAGCCAGCGGCCCGAGGCGACGAGCGCGTTGACCTGGTCCAGCGCCGACTTGACCACGACGCGGTGCAGACTCGTCGCCTGCAGCACGTACACCTGCTGGCTGTACGCGCGGCTCACCAGCGCCGCCGTCGCCGCGCCGGTGGCCACCGCCGCGTCGCAGAGGGCGCGCGGCAGCGGCACGCGCTCGAGGCAGACGAGGTTCAGGTCGAAGAGCAGCGCCTCGCGCGGCGTCAGCGCGATCAGCTGACTCGAGTTGATCCACTTCAGCTCCACCACGCCGAACGCATCGCCCTCCTCCGCCGCCGGCGGAGGCGGCGGGCGGCGCTTTGCTCTTCGCGAGGCGGCCGAGCGCCTCGTCGTCGCTGAAGCGCACGAACGTCGACGCGACGACGGCGAAGTCGAACGAGACGGGCGCCGCGCGCTCGCGTCGTCCGCCGCGTTGCTGCTGCCGCCGCCGCCGCCGGTCGCGCCGCTGCCGCGCCGACGGCGGCCGCGGTGGCGGAGACGCCGGACATGAAACCGCCGAAGAGCTGCAGCGACGACCGCCGCAGCGCCGTCGCCATCGACGCCGCCGCCGTCGCGGCGGGCGCGTCACTCGCAGCGCCGGCGGCTGGCGACGGCGGCGGCGGCGTCGCGGCGGCGGGCGGCGCGACGGGGCGGTACGCGCGCATGGCCAGTACCTCGATGAAGCGGCCGCGGCAGCGCGTCAGCACCGGAACGAAGCGCACCGGCGGCTTCGGCGCGTCGTCGCCCGGCGCCGTGGCCGCCGCCAGTTCGGGCGGCACGTCGGGCGGTGCAGCGCTGCCGCTGGCGGTGGCGGTGGCGGTGGCGTCGGGCGCGCGATGGGCAGCGGCAGCCACGCCCAGTCGAGCAGCTCCTTCGCAGCCGCCGGGCGGCGGGCGCCGCCGCGTCGGTCGCGGCGCCTGCGACGGTCGGAGCGGCGGCCGGGGCGGCGGCCTGGACGGCGGAGGCGGCGGAGTTGGTCTTCCACTTGTGCACGATGCGCACCTCCGGCTGCACCTGCACGACGCACGTTTGGTGCGCGAAGCCGAAGGCGAAGAACTGGAACGCCACCGGCTGCTGCTTCACGTCGACGTAGTCGCGCTGCGCGACGCGCACGCGCGCGACGCTGCCGCGCTCGCCGTCGGCGTCGGCGGCCTCGGCGACGGGGCAGGGCTTGCAGATGCTCATGGAGACGACGGGGCCGGAGCGGTCGTCGAGGAGGCAGTCGGCGTCCACGTGCCACGTCGTCAGCAGCGAGCGCGCCAGGCGGAAGCGGTTGATCACGTGGTTCGCCGACCACGTCACGAACTGGTAGCCGTCGCTCTCGCCGATGGGGCCGTTGATGCGCGTCTCGCGCAGCGAGATCGAGGGCAGGAAGCCGATGCCGACGATGTCGGCGCCGTGCGGGTCGCGCAGCTGGCGCACGATGGTGCCGCGGACCGTGTCCCAGAAGAAGATGTCGCCGCTGCGGTGCGCCGCGAGGAGGCCGCTGCCGTCCGACAGGACGTCCAGCGACGTCACCGCCATCGCCGGGCCCGTCACCTTCGACGCGGCCGGGCCCGCGCCCGTCGCGAGCGACGCGGCGGACGACAGCGTCGAGGCGGTGGTCGCCTGCAGCGCCTGCTGGAACGAGAGCACGCGGCGGATCTCCTGTTTGTGGTCGAAGAGGATGACGAAGCCCTTGACGGTGCCCACGGCCACGAACTTGTTGCAGATGGCCATCGTGGTGGCCGTGCCGGGCCCGTGCATCTCGTAGCTACCGTTGCGCAGCAGCTGCTTCGTGATCTCGCCCACCTCCTCGACGCTCGTCATGTTCGAGATGACGCCGGCCGAGTTCGCGCGGCGGATCTGCAGCGCCGACAGGCCGATCTTCTCGGGGACGTTGAGCGCGCGCTGCTCGCGGAGCTCGGCCTGCAGCAGCGCGACGCTGTCGCTGCTCAGCGACGAGTCGTCCGCGTCGCCCGCCGGCGTCGTCGACGCCAGCGCCGACAGCTGGTCGTGCGACGAGATGTTGCCCAAGCGGTCGCGCTGCAGCGCCTTCAGGTCGATGCTGGGCGCGGCGCTGCCACTGGCAGCGTCGACGTCGCGGAGGATGTCGCCGAGCGGGTCGCCGTCGCTGTCTCTGGGCACCGGACTGCCGCCCTGTCGAGCGTCTGCGTCTGTCTTCTTCGTCAGATTGGCGGAGGCATAGATAGAGGTGAGGTCCACGGCGCTGTTGCCGACGGAGGGCGACTGGCCGGCCGACAGGAGGCTCTTCGTCGTTTTGAGGATCGAAATGGTCGTCGCCGACAGCGGCTCGTCATCGTCGTCGTCGTCGCCTTTGAGCAGCGCCTCCAGATCCAGCTCCTCATTGCCTCCCAAGGAGATGTCCTCGTCGCTGTCCACTGAGTTCAGCAGATCTTCAATCGAGGTGCTCATCGTGCGAAAGTCGGACGCCAACACGTCCACTGCGTCGTATCTCCCTCGAGCGAACGAACGATAGGTCCAGACTGATGGATTGCGACCAGAGGCGGTCGTCCGTGTTGATCTGTGCACGGAACACGCGGCGGTTCTCGTCGTAGGAGGCGAAGTCGACGCTGTTCTCGTTCTTCGCTGCGACCGCTGCGCCGCCGCCGCCGTCGCGAAGATCTGCCACCCAGACACCTCTGGGACTCTGGGTCACACCAGCGGACACGCGACACAGAATCCCAAACTTTGATGCGAAGCCTAAACTTTGGGTCTCTCCTCTCGTCGATCGATCGTCGCTTGTCGCTCGTCGCTGCCGCCGCGGCCTGTGCGACGGAGGATGCCGCTCTATCTGTCATCACTGTGCTTGGTCACGCCTTATTTACAGGAGAAGGGCTCAGAAGGCGCTGACGCGGTGCAGGAACTGCGCCCACTCGTGCGCCACGTCGCGGACGCTGTTTTTGAAGCGGCGGTCGTCGCGGAAGACGCGGTCCTCGTGGTGGATCGCGCTCGGGTCGCCGGGGTCCGGCGCGCTGTCGGTGGCCTCCTGCGGTGCAGCGGTGCCGGCGCCGTCGTCGCTGAAGAGGTGGTGCACGCCGTCGCAGAGGCGGTCGCGCAGCGCGACGATGGCGGCGTAGTCGGCGTCGCCGAAGCGACCGAAGCGCAGCACCTTCTCGACGTAGTCCGAGCGGTTGCGTGCGACCATCGCGTCGAGGTCTTCGTGCGTCAGCGTGGGGATCTGCTTCAGCTGCGCGTCGGCGAAGCGCAGCACGTTCGTCTCGGCGGGCAGCGTCACCAGCGGCACGCACATCGCCAGCGCCTCCGCCGACGTCATCCCCGCGCCCATCGGCGCCGTGTTCAGAAAGACGCGCGACAGCGCCTCGAGGGCGAGGTACGCCTCGTGCGGGATGCGGTCGGGCAGGAAGGCGAAGCGCGCCTCCAGCGCCGCCAGCAGCGCCGCGTCGTCGCTGGCCGCCGCGCGCGCCGCGTCTTCGCCGCCGAGGCGTCGCAGCTGCGCGCGGTAGCGCCGCGCCAGCAGCGGCAGCTTGCAGCGGTAGGCGCGCTTGACGATGACGACGGCCAGCGGGTCGCGCGCCAGGACGGCGGCGAAGACGTCGTCCATCGCCGGCTGCAGCTTGCGCGCGAACTGCACCGCGTAGTAGAAGTGCGCGGCGGGCGGCACGCGCTCCACCGCGCGCACGACCGTCGCGTCCTCCGCCGCGTAGCGCACGTCGTAGCAGCCGAAGTCGCGGGCGGACTGGAAGAAGACGGCGTGCAGCTCGTGCAGGCGCAGCACGTCGCGCACGATCTCGTCGAGCTGCGCGCACGACAGCACGTGCGCCGCGAGGTAGTCGAGCGGCAGCTGCGTCACGGCCGCCGGCAGCACCGGCCGCAGCTGCGCCAGGCGCCGCAGCGCGTGGTACACGACGTCCGACCGCCGCTCCTCTTTGAACTTCCGCAGCCGCTCGTCCGTTGGCACCGCGCCCGCGGCGGCGGGGGCGTCGCTGGCCTGCGCCGCGCCCCCCACGGGCAGCAGGAGGCCGCGCATCGACCGGTAGCGCGCCTCGTCGCCGGCGGCGTCGGGCCGGTGGAAGGCCACCGGATCGAGCATCACGTGGCTCATCGAGCTGAAGACGACGAGCTGCTCGCGGTACTGCAGCGCGCTCGCCTCCGCCTCGTAGCACTCGCGAGACAGGCCGCAGACGTCGCGCAGCAGAAGCGGCGCGTCGCCGTCGACGCTGCCGTCGCCGTCGCCGTCGCTGGCGTCGGCCGCGGCGGCCGCGGCGAGCGCCGTGTGCAGCAGCCGCGCGGCGGCGTCGTCGTCCGAGCCGCAGAGGTGCGCCTCGAAGGCGCAGGCGAGCGAGTCGACCCGCCGCAGCGCCGTGACGGCGCGCGTGTCGAGGCGGCTGAAGGCGCCCGCGGGCTGCGGCGGCAGGCGCCGCTGCGGCAGCATGTCGGCGGGCACGACGACGTAGTCGAGGCCCTCGGCGACGCCGGCCGTCAGCGGGTGGCCGATGCCCGTCCAGATCTGCACCGCGGCCAGTCTACGGCGCGTCAGACGTCGTCAGAGGAGGCGGCGGGGCGCGGGGCGGGGCGGGACGGGCAGCTTACCGCGCGTGGGCGAGGAGGAAGGCGAGTTTGTTGGTGGGCACGGCGAGGTACACGAGGACGTCGAGGTCCTCCGCCGCGACGAGCCGCGCCGTCTCCACGACGCTGTCCTCGCGGATGTTCACCGTGCGCACGGCGACGTCGCGCATCGCGTGCGCGAAGACGGTGGGCATCGCGTCGCGGTCGAAGAAGACGAGCGCCATCGTCGCGCGGAACTCGACGGCCAAGTGGCGGAAGACCGACTGCAGGCACAGCCCCGGCGACGTGTTCGCGAACGACTCTGAGACGCAGGCCGCCGCGGCGGAGGCAGTGAGACGGCGGTCGCAGTGTCGATCGAAGCAGAGCGGCGGCGCTCACCTGAGAAGACGCCGATGCGCAGGCGCTTCGACGACGCGGGCGCCTCGCCGCTGCCGCTGCCGCTGCCGCTGACAGCGCCGACGTCGTCGTCGTGCTCTGGACGGGCTTCCTGCTCGCGCAGGCGCCGCTGCTCTTCGTCTTGGCGCAGGCGCTGCAGGCGCTGCCGCAGCGCGGTGCGCGGGTTGAGCGGCGGCGCGGGGAGGTACGCGAAGGGCAGGTGCAGCGCGTCCTGCTCGTCGAAGGCGGCGTCCACGAAGACGGAGCCGGTCGGGAGGTCGTTCACGGCCGCCAGCTGCGTAAAGTTGTGCAGCGTGAGCAGCTGCGGCAGGTGCTGCGCGACGGCCAGCGACAGCAGCTCGAGGATGCGGCCCGGCGCGTAGCCCAGCGTCTGCAGGTTGCCGGGCACGTCGCGGAGCAGCGAGAAGATGCGGTCGTACGCGTCGTCGACGTCGAAGTACGTCGGGCGGAGCTGCACGGGCGACTGCGGCGACAGCAGGCGGTAGAAGGACCGCAGCACGTGGAGGTAGACGAACTGCGCGTGGACGGCCGACGAGGCGAAGACGGGCGTGGCCATCGCCGCGTGCATTCCGCAGCCCGCGTGGCCCGAATGGCGAAAGCAGTACTCGTACACGGATCGCGCTGCTGAGTAGTAGCCGCGGACCTCCAGGCGCAAGCCGAAGTTGAGGCCCGACGCGTAGTTCGGCGGGTAGACGACCAGGGCCAGCTGGTCCAGCAGGTCGCCCTCAGGCTCGTTCGACAGCTGTGCAGCACAACTGTTCGCCATCTTCGATATCTGCAATGCGTCTCCATCCTCAAACGGCAACGGTTCGGGCAGTGGGAGCGCGGTAATCGGGGTGCCTCGGGCCGCGATGAAAGTGCGAACGATGACGTCGATGCCGCCCGACTCGACTTTGGTGGCGAGGCAGTCGACGATGGTCGTCGTCGCAAAGTGCTCGAAGTCCACTGCCTCTGGCTTTTCATCGTGGTAGTGGCGGCCCAGCCGCATGACGTTGGGGACGGCGGTGAACTCCTCCACCACCTCTGAGCAGCAGAGCCGCATCAGAACCACGACCCAGAACAAGATCATTGGGGGCATTGCATTCTACTGCACAGCGTGACAAGGGTTGACGGTCTTGAGAGTCGCTGCCGCCCCAATTAACTTCTAAAAACCATCACACTCCGCCGCCGGTGGAGGCGATCGGCGATCGCTGCGACGGGCGGCAGGCGTCGTCGTCGTCGCGGAGGCCGCACGATGACGACGACGACCGTTATCGTCACCGGCGGCGCAGCGGGCGACTCGACCGTCGACCGTCGAGGCGATTGAAAAGCATCGCCGAGCAGGAGCTGTCCACAATGGATCACGAAGGCACTGCAGCCAGTGTGCGCGTCGACGACAAAGAGACCACAAAGAGCCCCTCGACGCTGGTGTGAAAATGTTTTTGCGATAGTCCGAGAGACGCAGCGACGACGACAATGGACGAGAAGACGGACATGGAGGCCCTGCGGGACACCTACCTGCGGATCAACAATTTGATCGACTTCGCCTCGCACGAAAATGACATGCGCCTGCGCGAGTACACGCACGAGCTGTACATGCACTCTGTGCGCAGGGTGGAGCCGGAGGTGAACAAGCGGAAGAACATGCCAACGAAGATCGTCGCGAGCCTGATCGACAACGACGACGGCCTGTCCACGCAGAAGCTCATCGAGGAGCTGGAGGATATGGCCTCGAAAGAGTACGAGCCCATCCACGTGGAGGTGAAGGGCCTGAACGACGAGGAGATGCAGCGCAACCACATGGTCTTCATGTCGCTGGTAGACCGCGCGAAGCGAGACGGCCACCGGCGCATCGAGCGGCTCAAGGAGAGCTTCGAGCAGGTCACTGCGCACCAGAAGCAGATCATGCGCCAGGCCATCGACGACTACAAGCAGCACCGCGGCTTCCACCGCCTCAAGAACCGCATCTTGGAGCTGCAGAACCAGCTGTCCAAGCAGCGCACGCTGCTGGCCGAGCGCAAGTACCAGTACGACATCCGCAAGGCGGAGTCGACGCAGTCGGCCGAGGAGCTGCGCACGAAGTACGAGTTCGAGACGGAGGAGCTCATCCGCACGCTGCTGACGACCATCGACGCGAAGCAGCGCGAGCTCGAGGCGCTGCAGCAGCGCCACGAGGCCATCCGCAAGGACATCGACCGCATCTGCAAAGACCTCAGCGTCGTGCTGCACGACATCGAGAAGGAAGAGAAGGCGCGCCTCGGCAAGCGCCACGGCCGTCGCACGCACATCAACTCGAAGCCGAAGCCGGAGAACGTCGTCAGCGCGCCGAGCCTCGACGACAGCGACAGCGAGGCGACCAAGTCGCCCGCGAAGGCGAAGAAGGACGAGGAAGTGACCATCATCGACGTCTTCCCCTTCATCAAGGTGGGCGAGCTCAGCGACGAGATGATCCAACAGACGTACCAGCTCGTCGACGAGAGCGCGTCCATCCTGCGCGCCAAACAGGAAGAGAAGGAGACCGCCGAGCAGCGCCTCGCCGCGAAGAAGAACGAGCTCGCGACCATCCTCAAGTCCGAGGAGAGCAAGGCGCTCGAGCGGCTCAAGAAGATGGCCGTGGGCCTCGAGGCGAAGATCGACTCGGACGAGAAGCGCGCCGCGCTGCTCGAGTCGCTCATCAAGAACCTCGAGCACGACCAGAAGACGGGCGCCAACGCCGGCAAAACCGGCAACAAGGGCGTCCTCGCGCCCGGCGCCAGCAGCGGAAAGGACAACGGCGGCAAACCGACGGGCCCGGCGCATCGTCGCAGCCGCAACGTCGCGTACGGCGGCGGCGGCGCGGGCGGCGCGGGCGGCAAAGACGTGAGCGGCGACCGGCAGCGCTTCGACGACGAGCACGTCGACAGCGACGACGAGGGCGCCGCGCGCCGCAACGCCGCCGACGACGCCGACGACGACGCCGACGAGGTCGACACGGGCGGCGCCCCGGCGGACATCGAGCGGCGCCGTCTGCGCTCGCTCGAGCGGCAGGCGAAGAAGCGTTTGAGCGAGCGCAAGAAGCCGGCGCCGGGCGCGGCCGAGTCGGTGGGCTCGGAGGGGTCCAGCGGCCTGTCCTTCGGCACGAACGACTCGAACAAGTTCCAGGCGCTGCAGGCGAAGTTTCTGCAGACCGCCGCGCCGCCCGCGCCGCACCGCGCCGACTCGCCGCCGAAGGAAATCTCCTTCGCGTCGCCTGCCGAGCGGCCCGGCAGCACCAGCGCCGCGGCCAACGCCGCGACGAAGGCGACGACACCGCAGACCGGCGCGCGTCCGGGCAGCAAACCCGCGACGGCGGGCAGCGACGCGGCGGGCGAAGACTCGCGGCCGGGCACCGTCGCGCAGCGGTTCATCGCGCCGAGCCAGCTGACGAAGATCGTCCAGACGATGGAGGCCTTCGAGCAGTTCCTGCGGCCGCCCGCCTGGGCCCTCGGCGCCTCCAACGTCCTCATCCCGTACTCGCAGCGGCCCTTGCTGCCCGTCGCGTCGGCGCCGAAGCCGGCGCAGTCGCCGAGCGATGCCGACGCCGCCGCCAGCCGCGTGCCCTTCGCGTCGACGTCGCGCGGCGGCGGCAGCCAGGGCGCCAGGACCTCGACGGCGGGCGGCCCCGCCCCGCCCTCGGCGCCCCGCTCGGCCAAGACGCCCAGCAGCGGCGGCGGCCCCGGCCGCCTGATGATCGAGGCGCACGGCATCGACGGCCTCGGCGCGCAGTCGCTGGAGCAGCCGCGCACGCTGACGCAGCGCCTGGAGGACCAGCTGCTGGCCGCCAGCCGCGACGACCGCCACCGGCTGCTGTCGCGCGAGGAGAAGGCGACGCTGGAGGAGGAGAAGGCGAAGCAGGACTACTTCCTGCAGTCCTTCGGCTTCCACCTCGCGCTGGACCAGCTGCAGATGCTCATGGAGCTGCTGACCAACTGGGGCGGCACGGCGCCCGAGCAGACGACGCTCGACAACCTCAAAGAGGTGCTCTCGCCCGCGCGGGGCACGACGAACATCCTCACGGCGGCTATGAAGGTGCGCACGGAGGAGGAGGAGCTCGAGGACCTCGAGCGCCTGCGCCACCAGACGCAGGAGGTGCTCCTGTCGCTGAAGCTCGCCTACCGCCAGAACAAGGGGCTGCACCACGTGCTCAAGGACACGACGAAGCTCGTGCAGAACGAGACGCGGCGCTGCGACGACGTGAAGCGGCAGCTCTTCGCGGAGATCGAGGGGCTGCGCTGGGAGCAGCACCTGCAGCCGGGCCAGTACCAGCAGGAGACGCGCGCGCTGAAGGAGAAGATCGCCGAGCTGAAGGGCGAGCTGCGCATGTGGGAGACGAAGATCCGCCAGCAGAGCAAGTCGAACAGCCGCATGTCGCAGGCGCTGACCGACGAGACCACCGCGCGCAAGATCAGCGAGGGCATCGCCGACAAGCTGCGGCAGCAGCAGCGCCAGCACCAGGACGGGCCGCTGTCGTCGCTGTCGTCGATCACCGGGCGCCAAATCGTCCAGAGCGGCCGGCCGCACGCGACGATGTCCTCGGCCGTCGCGTCGGTGCTGAACAAACACGGTCTGCTGGCCGCCGCCCCCAGCGCGACGGGCGCGGCGCCGCTGCAGTCGCAGCACAAGTCGCAGTCGTCGATTGCGACGGGCATCAGTGCCGCGAGCAGCAGCATCCTCGAGGAGCTGTCCGACATCGACGAGGGCTTCGATGCGCACTGGTCGTCGTTCAGCCAGCGCTCGGGCGACGCGCCGACGAAGAAAACGTCGATCTCCGCGCCGAAGCGCGCGCGGGTCACGACGAGCTCCATCGCCTCCGTCGTCGAGGAGGACGCGTCGCCGGCCAGCTCGTCCATCGCGGAGGGCTCGACGGCCTCGAGAGTCAAGCGAACGAAGCGGCGGCGCGGCAAAAAGGCGGCGCCGGCGAAGGACAAAGGCGACAGCGACGCCGACAACGACGACGCGGCTCCTCTTCGCGGCAGCGTCGCGTTGGAGGCCGATGACGATGTCGACGACGGGCCGCCTCGCGTCTCGATGCACGAGATCATGACGAAGCCGTCGAAGCAGCACCAGACGCAGCATCGCAAGGCGAAGCTCACCGCCGACGACGCCGAGCGCACGTCGCGTGACGTGGCACCAACGCGCAACAGCTTCGCCCCCGCGGACGGCGACCAGACGGAGAAGCTGCAGCTCTACCACGACGCGACCGACATCTACGCCCAGGCGATGCGCGACCTGTCCGAGTCGCAGAAGAAGTCCCGCTGAGCCGTCGCCCAGCGACGGTCGTCGGGCTGGCCACCCGGTCGCCTCTGTAATATAGTTCAGATACAGATTTAGTATATAGTAAAGCCTCGCCACATCCTTTGGCCGCGTCGCCGAAGAAACCCACAGGATGGACGAGAGAGTCGCTTGGCCAGAGATGGAGGTGGGAGCGGGAGGAGCGGTTCGAGGGAGCGAGGGAGACGCGGGCGCGGCGGTTGCACTTGCACAGCGCACGACACAGGCGCCGCTCTCCGCTGCGCCGCGCCACAGCGCCGAAGGCGGCGCTCTCAACGATCGGGTCGATTCAACCAAACCCCGGTCGAATCCACGACCGATCCACACCGAAAGCTCGTCCCGGGATCTTTCTTTCGTCTCTCGTGCGATTGCAGTTGGGCTATTCTGTCAGTGGCGGCGTTGAACCGAAGAAATGAGCGCGCCTGCACTGGCATCGGTCGTGGCCTTGCTGGCCTTCCTGCTGCCGATTGTCATGGCAACTTCAACGCTGCGAGTGGACAAACCCTTCGCGAAGGACTATCCGCGTAGCCCAAGAAAGCGCGCCTCATCGGGCCGACTGCTACTCGCGCCGAACGGCAACCTGCGCGACATCTGCTCAGACGCCACCGGCCAGTACCTCTACGCGGCTGAGTGGCCGGGGTACATCTATCGATCCAACAACTACGGACGATCCTGGAACGTCTCCGAGTCGATCAACGCGCAATGGACGGGCATCGCCTCCAGCTCGTCTGGCCAGTTCCTCGCCGCGGCCATCCACGGCGGAGGCATCTACACCAGCGCCGACTACGGCGTCACGTGGAACGTCACCACGGCGCTGAGCGACATTCGCTGGTCCGGCATCGCGTCGGACGGCAGCGGCCAGAACCTGGCTGCCTGCTGGGGCCTGGGCAACATCACCGTCAGCAACGACGGCGGCCGCTCGTGGCACAACTCCGGCGCGCCGGTGGACTCGTGGATAGAGGTCGTGTCGGACCTGTCGGGCGCCCATCTGTACGCCACGACCTTCGGCGGCTATCTGTATCGCTCGGCGGACAGCGGCCAGACGTGGGCCTCCGCGCAGCTGCTGAGCGACTTCTCCGCGTCGAGCACGTTGGCCACCAGCGGCGACGGCCAAGTGGTCGCCGTCGCGTTCTACTCCGGCCCGGTCTTCGTCTCGACCGACTACGGCGCCAGCTTCGACCAAGTGACGACGGGGAACAACTTCTGGACGAGCGTCGCCGTCGACAGCAACGTGGGCAACCAGATCGCGCTCACGAACGGCCTCGGCACCGTCTCGATCAGCACGTCGTACGGGCAGAACTGGACGGTGCTGCAGGCGCCCGACTACCCCTGGCAGACGATCACCTCGTCCGCGGACGGCCAGTACCTCGCCGCGGCCTTCGAAGGCAGCGACTCGATCTTCATGTCGCCCGACTTCGGCGCGACGTGGACGCAGTACGAGGCGGACGCGACGCAGTACAACTGGATCGCCGTCGTCTCGGACGCCGCGGGCGAGCAGCTGGCCGCCATCGTCTACGGCGGGTACATCTACGGCTCCTCCGACTACGGCGGCACGTGGACGCGCTGCACGGCGCCGTACGGTTTCTGGTACGCGCTCGCGGCGACGCAGAACCTGACGACGCTGGTGGCCGCGCAGAACTACGGCGCGGCGTACCGCTCGACGGACGGCGGCGCGACGTGGACGACGATGGCGGCGCTGCCGCTGGCCGCCTGGTCGGGCGTGGCGATGACGGGCAACGGCTCGCACATGGCGGCGGCGGTGATGGGCGGCGGCATTTGGGTCAGCGGCGACGGCGGCGCGACGTGGGCGCGGTCGTCGGCGCGGTCGTCCTCGTGGACGTCGCTGTCGGCGTCGGCGGCCTCGTCGTACTTCGTGGCCGTGCAGGGCGGCGCCGCGTCCAACAACTACAGCTACGTGTACCTGTCGCCCGACTACGGCCGCTCGTGGCAGCGCACGAACGAGTACAGCTCGGCGTGGGTGTCGGTCAGCGCCGACGCCACCGGCAAAGACGTGCTCGCGGCCACCAGCGGCGGCCCGCTGTACTACTCGAGCTCCTACGGCGCGACCTGGCGCCAGCTGTCGCCGCCGGGCTTCTTCACGTGGACGTCGGTGGCGCTGAATGCGACGGGGGAGCTCGTCCTGACGGCCAGCATCGACGGCGGCGTGTGGCTCAGCTTCGACTCGGGCGCGCTCTGGAACCTGACGACGCTGTCGGCGTCGCTGCTGTGGCAGGGCGTCGCCACCGACCGCAGCGGCAGCCGCATCGCCGCCATCGCCTCGGGCAACGCCGGCCAGGGCGGCATCTACGCGTCGGCGAGCTACGGCGTGCGCTGGACGCAGGCCGCCGTGACGGAGGCCGCGACGACCTGCGCCGCCGGCTACATCGTCGCCGGCGTCCTGTGCATCCCCTGCGCCGCCGGCAGCACGGCGCCCGCCGGCACGAGCACGAGCTGCACGCCGTGCGCGCCGGGCAGCTACGCGTCGGCCGCCGGCGCCGCGTACTGCCTCACGTGTCCGCTGAACACGTACGCGGCGCACGCGGGCGCGACGAGCTGTACGAGCTGCGCGGCGGGCTCCGTCACCGACGACACCGGCGCGACGCAGGCGGCCGACTGCCGCAACTCCGGCGGCGTCGTCGTGCTGGGCCTCGTGTGTCTCGTGCTCAGCGCGCTGCTGGTCAACGTCTACCTCTGCTACGGCCGCCTGAACCGCGTCAGTCTCTTCCGCAAGCGACACCTCGTGCAGCCCAGTCTGCACCGCCTGGCGCAGGCGCAGCTCAGCAGCGACCTGCTCGTCGCGCTGGACTCGTTCCTCGCCACGGCGCTGCAGAGCGCGTCGCTGCAGGCGCTGGCGGCGGGCCGCGCGGTCGTCTTCGTCTGCGCCGCCGTCGTGGCGATGTTCGTCTGCGTCCTCGGCGCGCTGGTCTACGGCCTCGCGCACCTGCTCTTCGTCAGCCTCGTGCTCTACCGCGGCTACGCCACCTACGTCGACCTGCCGCGCGACTTCCGCGAGGTCGTCCGCCGCCTCTTCGACGCCTTCGGCGTGCGCGGCGTGGCGTACCCGTTCGTCGCGGTGGGCGGCGCGCTGGCGCAGAGCGACGTGGACTTCACCGCGGTGGAGGCGGCGTGCGACGGCGGCCTGGCGGCGCAGTACCTGCTGCTGTACCTCGTCCTCGTGGGCCTCGTGCTCATCGCCGTGCGCTCGGAGCTGCAGGTGCTGTGGAAGCTCGGCGTCGAGCCGGTGCTCACGCGCACGTGGAGCCACCTGCTCGCGCTGAGCAAGCGCCAGGACGTCGAGCACGCGCACCGCCGCGTCGCGAGCGGCCTCTACGCGGCGGGCGCCGCCGCGGCGACGCTGCTGCTGTACCTGGTCCCGGCGCCGCGCAAGTGGGTGCAGTTCGCGCTGGGCTACGTCTACGTCTTCCGCTTCTTCGACACCGACGGCCGCCACCGCAGCAACGACAACTGCAGCGACGCCGACACGCTGCTGGCCGTGCTCACGTCGGCGTACGTCTACGCGCTGCTGCTGCCGGCGCTCGTGCTGCTGGCCGTCCACGTGCTGCCGGGCTTCGGCCACCGCCTGCCGCCCATCGCCTCGAACATGGCGCCGCCCGCCGCGACGGGCGCCGCCACCAGCCTCGACCACGTCGCGGCGGGCGGCGCCGGCGACTTCGCCGCGAGCTACGTCGAGTTCTCCGAGCGGCCGTCGCTGCACCAGCCGCCGACGCCGTCGAAGGCCGCCGAGGCGGAGGCCGACGCCGACCCCGCCGGCTGCCTCGCGACGGTCAACCGCCACCTCGACGGCGTCTACGCGCTCTGCTCCGTCGTCGGCGGCGCCGACTGGCTCGCGGCGCACGGCGCGACGACGGTGCTGCGCGAGGCCGTGTTCGTGCCGCAGATGCACGCGCTGACCACCGTCTTCGCTACGGCGGCGGCGGCGCCGCTGTCGTCGCCGAGCGCCGTCGCGGCGGTGGCGGCGCTGGGCGCGGGGCCGGCACGCGTGATGCAGCACCTGCAGGACGAGGCGCGCACGGCGCCGAAGATGTTCGTGCCGCGCGTCGCGTGGCTGGGCATGCTGCGGCCGTACGAGCCGCCCGCGGCGCTGCTGACGGAGGCCGAGGCGCACTACGCGCGGCGCTTCACGTGGGCGAAGGACCACAACGCGGGCATGACGTTCACGCTGATGGTGATGGAGGCGCGCGCCTGCCTCGCCGCGGCGCTGCGCACGCCGCCGACGAGCTGGACGTACGCGCTGGTGGTGAAGCCGCTGTCGTACGTGGTCTTCTGCCAGCTGTGCACGCAGTACGGCCGCGTCTTCTGGGGCCACGTGCTGCGCTCGTACGCGCTGTACGCGGGCGTGTCGCTGGGCGTGTGGACGGAGGCCACGGTCGACGCCTACGACGTGCTGCACGACTACCTGCGCTTCCAGCGCCTCGTCTACGACGTCGCCGCGCCGCACCACGGCGTCGCCGCCGCGAGCAGCGAGCGCGGCTCGGACGCCAGCGGCTCGGACGCCAGCAGCTACTACGAGCCGCGCGGCACCGCGACGACGCTGGGCACGGCCGCCACGTCGGTGGACGGCAGCGACGTCGTGGCGCAGATCGCCGCCGAGCACCAGCGCTTCCACCGGCTGCAGCACTCGGCGGGCGACGCGCTGCAGCGCGCCGTCTACGACGACCTGGCGGGCGCCTTCCAGCGCTACCTCTTCGCGGTGCAGTCGCCGCGCCTGGCGCTGCTGCAGCTGGTGCCGGCCTTCACCGTCTGGGCCGTCCTCGCCGTCGAGCTGCACGCGCGGCTGCCGCTCTTCGTCTTCTCGTCGCGGCTGCGCGCGCTGCTGCCGCCGCTGTGGGACACCGGCGCCTTCGCGCGCGCGCGGCAGCTGCTCGTCGACGAGTACCACTTCTGGCACAGCCGCGGCGCCGCGCGGCCGACGGGCGGCGAGCCGACGAGCACGATGACGTCGGTGGACTCGACGTTGGACATCGGCGACGCCGTCCACGTGACGCCCGTGCGCGCGTGGGAGGTCTACGCGCTGGGCGTCTACCTGTGGGCGCGGCGCTCGCGCCTCGTCGAGTACTTCGTCCTGCTGATGCTCACGGCCGCCGGCTGCGCCGTCGTCTTCAGCGGCGACGTGCACCGCAGCGACGACGACGCGGTGGGCAGCACCGACGACGGCGCGGGCGAGAACGACGCCGTCCTGGGGCTGCTGGGCTTCTGCATCTTCCTCCTCGTGGCGGCCGGCCTGTGCCACTCGCTCGTCTACCTGCTGCGCCTGCACCGCTGGCTGTTCCCGCGCTACCGCCGCTCGCTGGCGGCCGGCGACGCTGCGCTGAGCGACGGCGGCGGCAGCCGCGGCGGCTCCGAGGCGACCGTCGGCTACGCGACGGCGTCCAGCAGCATCGCCTCCACCGTCAACCCGATGCTCGCCGCCACCGCCGCGGCCGCCGTCGGCGCCGCAGCGGTCGCCGTCGCGGAGCCCGTCGACGAGAAGGCGGCCTACGCCTCGCCCAGCGCCGTCTGAGCGCCCCCTCCGCCGCCCGCATCCTTCGCCGCGTCGCGTCGCGTGTGTCGTAGACCGCCGCTGCAGTAGCCGTCGTAGCCGTCGTAGCCATCGTAGCCATCGTAGCCGTCGCAGTCGTCGTAGCTGCAGGCGCTGTATTATAACCGATTCGCAGTACCCGCGCTGCGTCGCAGCTGTGTGCACACGGCCCCCGAAGGTGGCGGGACTCAGCGCGCCCGTACGAGGCGTGCTCCTCGCCGGTGGCTGCGCTGCGATCGCTTCACTCGCAACGTGAGCGCTCCCGCCGCGCCGAGGGAGGCGATGAACTGATGCGACTTATCGACCGAAGGGAACCGCGCCTTACAACACACTCCGCTCCACGCGCTACACGCCACACGCTACACGCGTCACGCTACACGCTACACGCTACACGCTACAGGGTTTCCACGGGGCTGGCGCCGCAGGGGCTGCGGGACTCGACGGCGCCGTCGTCGACGAGCTCGACGACGCACACCCACCGCGCCAGCACCGACGACATCTCCTCGCGCAGCACGTCGCGCACGACCAGGCGCCGCGACGCGAGCGTCGCGGGGGCCGAGCCGTTGCGGATGCTCTGCGCGTGCAGCTGCGCGGCTTGGGCGATGGCCTGCGCGAGGAAGTGGCGCACGGCGCCCTCGAGCGGCGTCGAGGTGGGCAGCCAGAACACGAGGCGCTGGCCCGGCCGCCGCAGCCGCAGCAGCGCCAGGCGCATCAGAAACGGCGTCGTGCCGTGGGCGACGCACGTTCTGTGCACGCTGCTCTCCATGCTGAACTGCGTGCCGACGGCGGCGCTGGCGGCGCTGGCAGCGGCCGCGACGGGGTCGTCGGCGTCGTCGTCCGCCGCGCCGCCGAGCAGCGTCCAGAACTTCTCGCGGCGCCCGAACGGCGGGTCGGAGACGATGGCGTCGACGAAGAACGAGTCGGCCGCGTCGCTGTACCTCTCGCGGATGCGGCGGTTCGGACAGTCCGACGGGGCGGCGAGCCAGTCGTGCGCGTCGGCCTGGAACAGGTCGGCGACGCGCGGCCGCAGTCCGTACTGCGCGAAGCTGTCGACGGGGCCGCTGCCCGTCTGCACGCGGCCATCCACGCGCTTGAAGTTCGAGTTTCGCGACCGCAAGACGCGGCTCGTCAGCGTCTGCCGCCACCGCTGCTGTCGCGCCACGTCGCGCGGCGCCTTGTGGCGGTTGGTCTCCGCCTCGACGGCGGCGACGCGCGCCGGCAGCGACTCGTCGAGGTCGGCGAAGTGGTCGGCGATGTCCGAGCCGATGACGTCGGCTTTCAAATGCGCCGCGGCGATCAACGTGCTGGCCGTGCCGCAGAACGGGTCGAGCACGCGCAGGCCGGGCCCCACGTTGGCGAGGACGCAGGCGACGTGCGCGCTCATCGGCTGCATCGCCGTCACGCCGATGAACGCGCGCGCCTTCAGATCGAACATGAAGTCGATGCTCGGCCCCTGCGCGACGACGCGGCCGAAGAAGCATCGCTTCCGCAGCAGCTGTTGCTCGGCGTCGTAGCCGGCGTTGCGGTCGATGAGGCCGTCGCGCTCCAGCGTGTGGTAGCCCTGCCAGTCCTCGATGTAGCGCAGCACGTGCGCGGGCCGCTTCAGGTCTACCAACCCATGTAGCTCGTTGAGAACGGGGAGGAAGGTGTCGAGCAGCTGGTTCTTGCCGGCCGCGTCGAGGCCGGACTTGCCCGTGCGGCCCAGACGCTGGAAGGCCACCATCCACGTCCGCCGCTCCGCGCCCTGCTGCGGACCGACCGGCAGGGGGAAGTGCGGCCGAACCGATGTCTCGATGCAGCTGGTCGCGGCCGCGCAGGCTTCTTCCGGCGTGGCGCCTTCGCCCCAGATGTGGATGGCCGCGCGCACAGTGGCGCAGCGCTCCACGGCGGCGGCGACGACGTCATCGTCGGGTAGCTCCACGTAGACCGCCACCGGCTTCTTCGTCATGTCGTCCACCACCGCTGTTTCAAATGACAGCGAGGTAGGCACTGGAATCGAGGCTTGCTTCAGCGCCCATTCCGTGGCGGCCCGGAGCTCAGCCAGTCGGTGGTGCGGCAGCGTCCCTCGGAACTCCACCAAGTACTTCTTCCACGAAGGTGAATTGGACGCAGTTGATGCGGAATACGCACGAAGAGCTTTGTGATACGCATTAGCACGACAAGGAACTGCAATGTTAACGCTCCACCGCATCGTGTTGGGTCGTTGAAGTCGACTGGGGAAGCACAGACAGCGGACAGCGCAGCACAAAACGAACCAAGTGAGGAGGGCGTCAATGTGCATTCACCATAGCCAGATGCTCCTAGCCTCTATCGATTCTACGAAGAACTCGTCAGGTTTCTATCGCTCGAGACGAGTTATTGGACGTCCGATGGACCCGTCGATGGTCACGGCCCCGTGCACGACGACGACGACATCGAGAGCCGTTTCAATTTCAGCGACGCAGCGGTGAGCGCCGCTCGCTGCGACCGCCGCGACTCGTCGCCGTCGGTGGGAATCGCCGACGAATTATGGGAACCTGACGGTTCAACACAATCCCAACGAAACCTGTGCGATTGCGCACTGAGCAACGAGTGTAGATCCTTCGCCGGGAGAGACGAATACGCGCTCGTCGCCGTGAGTGAGAGCGAGAGAGCCTGTCTTCCGCGCGACTTGTCGCAGCACATGCGAAAATGACATCGAAACGCAGCAATTTAGCCATCTACTGGCATCCGGCCTGTGAAAGACACAATATTCCCTCGCATCCAGAGCAGCCAGGTCGCGTTGTCTCCATTTTGCAGAGTTTACGTGAGAATTTTCCCGACGCGTCGTTTCGAGAGTCGCGAAGGGCAACCGATGAACAGATCCTGAACGCTCACCACCCAGATTTACTGCAGTCCTTGAAACGAATGTTCGTCGAGGCGAACGAGAAGCGCGACGCGGACGAGACCGTCTTCGTGAACATCGACTCGGACACCGTCATCATGCACGGCACCGAGGAGGCCGTCTACCGCGCGGCCGGCGCAGCGGTGCAGGCAGTCGACGACCTCTTCGCATCAACAGCCGCAGCAGAAGACGCGCCATCTTCGCCCGTCGATGTGGCCTTTTGCTGCGTGCGTCCGCCGGGTCACCACGCGGAGCCGTCGCGGTCGATGGGCTTCTGCTTCGCGAACAACACCGTAATCGCCGCCGAGCACGCGCGCATCAAATACGGAGTCGAACGGGTCGCCATCTTGGACTTCGACGTGCACCACGGCAACGGCACGAACGAGTACGCGCGGTTGCTGTTTCTGCACTACGAGCAGCAGCGGCAGCAGCAGACGGCCGGCCGGCCCGACGAGGCCGCGAAACCCGCCGCGTCCGTCTTCGCCGGCGGTTTCGGCGCCAAAAAGCTGCAGAAGTCGACGCACGACTTCGACCAGTTCGCTGAGATCCTCCAGAGCCACCGCCGGTACCACCGCCGCTGCCACCCGTCGGCCGACGACGCGCCGCGGCCGCTGTACCCGCTGTTCTACGCGTCGACGCACGAGCGCGAAGGCTACCCCGGCACGGGGCCCGAGAAGCCGAAGGAGAAGCGCACGGAGATCGACCGCTTCGTCGTCAACCGCAACATCCCCTTTGGCCCCGAGTCGCGCGCCGTCTTCCGCGCGAAGTGGCGCGAGATCGTCGACGAGCTGGCGCGGTACGAGCCGGAGCTGGTCATCTTCTCGGCGGGCTTCGACGCGCACGACGACGACCCGCTCTCCGACGTCGAGCTCAGCGACGAGGACTTCTACTGGGCCACCGCCGCCGTCTTGGACCGTCTGTACGAGACGCAGCGGCTGCGCCAGCGTGAAACGGGCGCGAGCCGTCCGCTGCGGGTTCTGTCGGTGCTCGAGGGCGGCTACGACCTCGCGGCCATCGCCCGCTGCGCCGTCGAGCACGTCGCGGCGATGGTCGAGTCGCGCGACGGAGCTCTCGCGCAGGACGCCGCCGACGCGAGCGCTCCGGCCGCATCGACCGACAGCGCGGAGGGCGACAGCTTCGGCGGCGACGAGGTGGCCGCGCTGCAAGCGTCGCTGGCCGAGATGGGCATCGGGTCCGCGCCGGCCGCGTCGGCCCTCAGCGTCGTCGAGGGCGACGCGCCGCCCCCCGTGCCGCCCCCCGCATCGACCTGAGCCCGGGCGGCCAGTTGTGTTTCGCTGTGCATCGTTCTCTGTTTGTCGCCCGCTCTGTGTGTAACCGCCGCCCAACTGCCGCGCCCTGTGTGTTCGCCGTGCGCTGTGAGAACAGTCGACTACTTTGCGATGCAGGTTACAGACGCGCAGCCGCGTGGCGCAAAAGAAAGATGAGGCCCCGCCGCCCCGCCGTCAACGGACGAATAAACAACAGGCGCGACGCCGCTGACGCAGGCTTCGCGGACCAGCGTGACGACGCAGGGCGCAGGACGCAGCGCGCGCTACGACGCATCAACAATAACGGAAAGAAATGGCGACGCATCGCACACACAAGAGAGCTCACCGCTGACAGTCGCGCTCGCGTAACGAACGCGACGGACAGCGGCGTGGCGAGCGAGGGGGGAGGAAAGGCGAACAGAAACAGACGCACCAACGCAACGCACGGACACCAGCGAGACAGACAACAGAAGACACCGGCGACAGCCGCGGACAGCGACCGGTGACCGGCGTCAGCGAAAAAGACTCCCAATTCAAAACAAAACGCAGCGGGAAAATCGACAATGCAACACCTACACTGCGGCGTGGCGGCGGCGCTGACTGACGCCCGCCGCCCAACGCGCGCACACACGAACACACACGAGAACAGAGGCAGAGAACAACCATCAACGTCCCGTCGCAACGGGGAGACCAACGCGCATATAGATGAACAGCAAAATGAAGCCAACGACGACGAACAGCTAACGAAAAACAAGCCACGCAGAAGAAGCGAAAGCAAAGAAACAAAACAAACCGAACGACGACGGTGAGGGGCCCGAGGCGAGTGCCATGAGCCGCGGCGTAGCGCGACGCACGCTGCCGTCGTAGTCGTCGGTGTCTTGCGGTCGAATAATGGGTAACAAATTATGTGCAGCGATGTAAACCGGCGACTCCGCGTGCATGAAACGCGCAGATCGCCGGTGGAGCGCGACGCGAGGGCGCGCAGATTTTGAGATCGGTGAATGGGCGGCGACAGGCCCGCAGGTGAGGCGCTACGGCCTGCGCAGCGACGAGGGTGGACTGCGAATCGGCGTCGTGCTGTGGCTGGGACCGTAGCTAGAGCCGCGGCTGAGTTGGTGGCCGTAGCCATGCGGATGCGCGGGCACGGCGACAGCCTCCACGAGCGGAATCTCGCCCAGCTCCTCGTCGTAGTACACCGACACGCTGTTAACGGATTGTGCGTGCGGTGCAGTCGACGAGCCGCCATCGTGCGCGGCTGAGCGCGTCACCTGCGACGACCGCGGCGACTGGGTCATCGGGGAGACGCCGACGCTGTTGCTGGCGTTGCTCTGCGACAGACCTGGCGTCACGCCGCTGAGAATCGAATTGCTGCTGGAGTTCAGCGCGTTGCTGCAGTCGGGGGCGATGGACCCCGTCCGTCGAGCGGCGTGACGCTGGTGCTGCGCCGCGGCTTTGGCTTGTTTGCGCGCCAACTTCGCCAGGACGCGCGGGTCGTCATCGTCGAGCTCGCACATGTAGGAGGCATCGTCCTCCTCGTCGGCGTCGTTGCTGAGACACTCCTCGTCGCGGTCTTCGATATCGGTGAGCCGCCGGTCGCCACGGTCGACGCTGTTGCGGTGCCGGCGATCGCCAGTATCGTGAAAAGGGCGGCAGCAGTCGTCGTGACCCTCTTTCTGCTCGTTCCGTAGCCGATACACGTTAGCAGGCAGGAAGAAACCGTGCTGCCGCTCGATGGGCGTCAAGTCAACGAGCGTCGGCTCGGGAACGACGAACGCGGGCGCCACGGCGACCTTTTGCTTCGACATTTGGAAGCCGAAGCTACACGCGCCGCAGGTGGCGAAGCAGATGCAACATGCCTGCACTTCGAACCACGACTGCCGCACGTCCGCCACGCAGGTGATGAGGAACTCCGGAAAGAACATGCGCAAGAGGGTGCAGCAGCCGAGGCAGATGATGACGAAGCAGGCCACCGAAACCGACGCGACCATGACCAGCTGCGGCACGCCTGACGAGCCATCGTCGAAGGAGCGCGGGCATGTCGTGATCAGATACGGATACGGCGAGTTCCAATACTCGTCGTCGTCACCTTCGTCGGGATCGGTGCGGCTCAGCCGGTCGTCGGTTTCGACCGCGTAGGTAGACGCCTCATCGTCGGTCAGGCGAGTTGTATTGCTTCGTAAAAGCTTCATGCGATGGTCTTCCGCGAGGATGACCAAGTCAGCGGTGATATCTCTCGTCAAGCCCGCTGCATCGCTCTCTCCCTCTTGCAGACTGCGGAACGGGGGCGCGACGACAACGGAGACGCGTGCGGAGCAGTGGGCATCCCCGAGGCACCCGCCAACGATGCCGAACTGTCGACACGGGTACGGAAATGAGTTGCGAAAGCCGTAGGAAGGGCAGCCGTTGCCGCAGAAGTTGAAATCTTCCCAGATGTCGGTTCCAGGGATCTCGTAGAGCGTCGACACTTCGAAGAAACGTAGCCGGACGGGCCCAGAGCAGTGACAGGCGTGGATAGAGACCAACTCGCTGTTACATGCGCCGAATCGGCAGCTGCAGAAGTTGCGGGTGGCGTTGGCCGTGTGTGCAGTGGAAAATTCTCTACAAAATCGGGGATCGGGGGCGACTGATGGAACCCCGCCACCACCAACGAGTGGCGGCGGAAGCGACGGGTCAAAACTGGCGGAATAACTCGTAAATGAGGCCGATGAAGGCGGAAACATGTAGCCTCCGTCAAGTGAGCCGGTCGATGGCTGAATTCCCGTTCCAGGGAAGGAGACGGTCGAGGAAGTAGTGCTGGGGAAGTCAGATCCATTCCCTTTACTGGAATGAGAATGAGACCCGTCCGTAACACTCGATACGCTTCCAATCAACGACGATGTACTACTACCAGGAAGGGAACTGTTTGTGGCTGTACCGCTGGACGATGAGAAGACACCTTCGTCGATCTCAGCGGGCGAAGAAAAATCACGCGCCACTGGCTCATCGGATACCTCTGGTATTTCTAGATACGCCAGGTTCGATGCTCCAGAAGTGCCCCAGAGCAACCAAAAAATAAGAAGCAAATGCTGACACTCTATTCGCATTGCCTCGATATAATTAGAACGAATCTCAATCGTATAAATTCACTGTCACAGTGGAAGCGTTCATCGGACACAAAATTTCTTCGGACAAATAAAATCACAACAGTAGTTGGGCCTTCCCATCAACAACAAGAATGCGGAAATTAGAAGGAACAAAAATGATTTAGTGATAAGAATTAATACCTCGGAGGCCACTTGGACTTCCAATTCAACCGACCGCAGTGCGCGCAAACGCACTCGCCTCTGTCGCTTGCGTCGACCGCAGTCGCTTGAAGTGGTGCGGCCTCACCGACACACGCTCGAACTTGATAGAAGTACTTTCTTTGTAATATGTATATATAATATATTGTATTATAACAATACAATATGTACGTGTATTTTTGACGCTCTCCAAGACGATGTTCCCAAGTTCCCAACTAGCGATGACCCCAAACTTAGCGTCAACACCTGATCGTCGCTAACTTACGAGAACCGAGCGGGTTCATTCAGATTTGGGATTCATTTGCCACACAACTTTTAGAGAGACTGCTCCTTGGCACACTTAAAATACGGTGATGAACAGCCTGTACGACAATCGAATCATCACGGGATCGATTTTGTGGACATCATCCGTCGTTGTCCTCACTGCCCGCAGACGATGTCTCCACAGCCAGTCGAAAACCCACTTGCAATTGGGGAGTTCTTCACTTGTGAAGCAGTCAGAACATGTTGCTAATTTAAAGGACCGGGACCAGCTACCGACGCTTTTGTCCTTGTTCTTGTCCATTGTATGGGGCGCACCGAGTAAAGCATGCGATGGAGACGCCGGAAATGACTGCTGCCCCGACGGTTCTCTTGTCTCCATTTCAGTTGGAAACTTCACTCCCTCGCGCGATGAACTGTCCGAGCTTCGTTCTTTGTGTGGATCGAGCAACGCAATGCTGAGCCACCTTCTTCCTCACGTGCTGGGACAACGGTGTCTACTGACATTGCTCGCGCACCCTCGCTCAAAGAAAATCATTCCATTCAGTCTCTTGGGGGCTTTACATCTTCGGAGCTATTTTGAAATTCTTGATAACTCCCGGTTGAGGCGCTACATTGATGTCGATGCCTCTGCTGTATCGGCTTCCAACTTCGCCATGACTGCGTCCCTCTGGGGCACCTCCCGTTCGCCCAATGGGAAAGGAACCGAAATTGTCCTCACCTTGACATTACACGAGTCCGACGACAAGTCGTCTAATGAAATATGGAGAGAAACGTTGATATGGTACAGCCCCAACACGTTGCGGGGCGGTGAAGGACCGCACAGCACTGCGGCACAAATGATCGACAAGTTCAATGCCGTGTGCCCAGACTTCAAAAACCTGGACAAGAAGGAAGACATCTCAGTTTCAAATGCTTTCGTATGCAAGAGCTCAGAAACAACTCGCTTCGGTTGGCTCAGTGGCGATGTAAATCCGATTCATATGAGCACACCGATGGCGTGGCTGTTCGGACAGCGATCGCGAATCGCGCACGGGGCTATGGCGGTTGGGAAGGCGTTGAGCTATCTGGAACGGCAGTCTCCCCTCTTGCTGTCATCAATTCATCAGTCCTTTGGGGTTGCATTGAAGGGTCCAGTCCCCTGTGGTAGCTCCGTGACGCTTCAATTGTCCCCACCTTGCGACACAGATGCGTTGGGCGGTGTGGATCTTTATAGCAACATGAACACCCGCCCAAGTATTTGCTTGCGAGCGTTCAAGTCATCTTAGATGGGCTGTCCCGATTCGAATGTTCTAACGTCCAGAGGAGTGACTGTTGATGTGGACACAGAGCCTTCAATCTTGAATGGATTCCGCGACTTTGTAATTGATTCCTTCACACGATAACAGGTCAAAACTAAAGACTGCACGGTTAACAACTGCATACTTACTGCAATAAAGGCTGGCCATGGGACTGCTGGCCATGAGATGGTCGACTGACTGCTGCGGGGTCGACTGCGAGTGCTCCTCGTCGGACCGACGGACCGTTCTCCCTTGGTTGGGACAGTGGGAGACTCTGCGAGGTCGGTGAGAGAGTCGTTGTTCCCGTTGGCAGCGCCCCGACAGAGGTTGAATTGGACACGAGACTTGGTCGGCAATCTTAATCAACAGCGACTCTGCTCCCATATCTTGTTTCTGGTCCAATCCTGTTGGTCCAAATCCAAGAGGAGTTCGTCGCTCACAATTGAGGCGGAGCTTGATGGGCACGTAGATCTGACCTGACAGAAATTTATCGTAGCCGGTCCGCTGACGATTGGGGTCGGATTTTCGCCTTTTTTTTTATTCTGACCACATTTCACCGAACTTTTTATTTGCGTCATCAATTTGATAAAATATCTATTGGCTGATTATCGTTAATATCTCTTCTAGAATGCCGCTCGATCCGACCAGAACGGTACACGTGAAGGATCTTCATTTGGATATTTCCGAGTCGGAGCTCTTTTCTCACTTTTCAACGGTAGGACGAGTCTCTTCGGTGAAGCTGCATCGAGATCGAGGCTCCCGTCGGTCGTTAGGCTTCGCATTTGTGACGTACTACAACCCTACACACGCTGCTGCGGCCGTGGCGCAGTTGCATTATTCCACGCTGAACAATCAGCCGATCGTTGTCATGTGGGTTGGCGAACACGAAGCACTGGATCCAGAGGCCAATTTATTTGTCAGAACATTGGAGGCCAACGTCACCAATGAGCAGCTTTACGAACTGTTTGCGCCGTTTGGACGCGTCATATCAGCGAAGGTGATGGTGGACTCGACGACGCATCTCTCCAAAGGCTACGGATACGTCCAATTCGAGACCACCGCCAGCGCCCAGAGCGCGATGACGAAGCTGCAGGGCTTTCTCTTCCACAGCTATCAGCTGCAAATCGACGTGTTTCGGCCAAAGTCATCTCGGTACCCCAACTCGGCTGCGGCCTCGGCTGTGCCGTCGTATGCGGCGACAGTCAGTCCGATAGTCTATGACGAAGGTGCCTACGACGACGCATATCAAGCCATGTATGCACAATACCAGCAAGCGCTCAATCAGTACAACGACTACGAAAGCTACTACTACGGCGACAGCGACGCGAGCGGCGGGGCGGAGTTCGTGCAAGCGACCTCTCCGACGGGTGGAGCGGCGCCACTACCACCAGGCAGTGACTCGCCATCGGCATCGACAACTGGCGCGTACGCAGTAAACGTCCGTGTGGTGGACGAGAGCAAAGGGACGCTCACCGACTTGTCTCCGTCCGCGCCTGAGTGGCGGCCCGGAGCAAGCTCAGCGCCCGCAAAGGGAGCATCCGCCGGATCATCGAAGCTGAAGGCGGACACGCCAGCTTTTGTTCCAGGAGGAGCGACGAAAAAGTCCGCAACCGTCTCCGCAGCCGTGTCTGGCTCTTCTGCGGCGACAGTTGCAGCGAAGACGGCGGCGGCGCCTGCTGGCGGCAGCAAGTTGTCGCCGAATGCGCCGGTGTGGACGGTTGGCAGCAAGTCGCCGTCCTCAGGCAGTTCTTCCTCACCGACGCCATTCGCAGCAGCGGCGGAGACGACAAATACACCGCCTCAAGGGTCGTCTCCGCACCAAACGATCGCGCGCACGCCCAATCGAAGCTCTTCGAGTCCCAGCTCCACGACGGACACCAGCGGCAGCTTGGTCCTGTCCGCGCTGACATTGCCTGGGCCCTCAGTCGCTGGGCCCATCGGCTCTTCGCCCTCCCGGCTGCCGCAGGCCAATGCGCCATCCGGCCTCTTCTCCCAGCTGAACCTTCCGCTGACGGCGGACTTCCCCGTCTCGTCCGGTCTGCTCTCGTTTCCGCTGACGCTGTCGTCCTCGTCCTCCGGCACCGTCGCGTCCAGCATCAGTTCGCTTCCAAGCGGACCCAGCGAGCGGAACAACCAATTCAACTCCTCTTTACTGCCGCCGGGCGAGAGCCGGCTCTTGCACGCGCTGCATCCGATCGGAAGCGACAGCGCCAGTCTCGGCTCCATCACGTCGTCCTCCGCCTCCACCGCCACGAGCAGTCTGCCCCCCAGTACGCCTTTCTCGACGACAACCACGCGCCTTCCCATTTCCCCTTCGTCTCCATCGTCCTTTGCCTTTTCGCCGACGCTGATCACGGCCTCTTCGACGTCGGTCATCGGCGATGGCACCGCGCCGCCGACCGACTTCAGCTCGACCGCAGGCGGCAACACGGGCTTCCCATTCGCCTTCACGCTGTCGTCGGCCGCCTTCCCTCCGACCCCTTCATCACCGTTCCCTCTCTCTACCGCCACGAAGGCGGCCTCCAACGTACTCGACGCTGTGATCGCGCCGACAGCGGCATCGTCGCTACCGTCCGCCCCGCTGCCCTCGCGAGAGGAGTTGCTGGCGTCGTTCAGCGCCCTGTCGCAGGCGTTGCTATCGGACGCGCAAGGCGACGGGGACGACACCTCGGCCGACAGCGAGTCCTATCAGAAGCTGCTGTTGCTGGTGACGCTGATGCAGTCCCTCGACAGCCCGCACGGTCGCTGCAGCGCCTCTCCGTCGGTGCTGTTCGCAGACTCCGCTCCGACGAAGCAGCCATCGGCGCTGGTGTCCCAGTCTGACAGCAACGCGTCTGTCCTCTCAAACGTCACGTCGGTGCCACTGCTCGACCAAATGGCCCGGCGGCTGCAGACCTGTTCCCATCAGATCGTCCAGCGCCGCGTAGCCGTCAGCTCCGCCGCCATCGCGTCCTCCCGCTCGCAGTTGCCCATGGAACGACGCGAAGCCGACAACGGCGAAGAAGACGACGTCAGCGCCGCCGAACTGCTGCTGATGGCCGACGCCACCGGACTGCGCTCGATGACGTCCTTCGACTAACCGGTGAGTTCACCGCGGGGGGTGACTCTCGTGTCTCGCGGGAGCGAAGCGGCGCCAGAGACGCGACCCGGCCCAACCAACGAACAACAAAAGACAAAAACCCGAGAAAAACCACAGAAAACAGGCGGACCGCACTACAGAGCATAGCACCCCAAATCCCCACAAACACTGTAACCTCCGCGCCCTTTGACTATTATATGCACTCGCACCGGCCCTCGTTGGTCCTCGCGGATTCTCCGCAGGAGCAGTGGCTCCGGAGGAACTTGTCGTACGCTATTCAGTGCGGTGAGGGGGCGGAAGTGTGAGAAGACATCGCCGCCGTTCAACGGGATGAGCAGTGGCCGTGGTGATTCGCACGTCATTGATCGCCGACTCGGACCCGTCGGCTTCACCGTTCACATGTGCCCGAGCCATATATCTCCCTATCGTCCTATCGTCTTATCTCCTTTGCTCCTCGAGCATCAACCGTAACCGCGTCCGTAACTTCACTCCACTCCACATCATCGTTAACCTGCGGCAGTACCTCTCTCAGGTGGCCGCTTTACAAGCGTCGTCTATACGTACAGTAGGTAGTCTACCGTCTTGGACTGACCATGCGTCTACAGTCGCGGGTGGTTCCCACGGTACTGCCGGCTCTCTGTGGCCGCGTCGACGCGGACCAGTCGGGCGAGGTCCACTCGTTGGCCGGCTGATGCGATGCACACGTTCCCGCGAGGAGGAAAGACTCTTCGGCCGGCGCTTGCGGTCACTCAAACTCGAAGTAGCCCACGTCCTGCTCGTAGTCCTCTCGACCAAACGATCGCCAAAACTCGCATTCCAGCCGCTTCAGAGAGTCGCATAAGTCGTGCACCTCGTGCACTGCTGTCGGGGCGGTGGGAAGCCGCAGACTGTCGGTGTCGTTGACGACCAGCAGCTGCGTGATTCTCTCCTCCCACCGCTGGATAGACGCGAAAACGTGCTGATCGACAGGCTCCTGATCGATCGTCTGCCGTCTCGCCGCCAAGAAGTTCTCCACCGACTGCGACGCCTGGACAAGCCGCGTATCCCTCTCGCGCGGCCCTTCGGCGGGAGGGTCGGGAGACGGACTGCGCAAGGTCCTCGCTGATGAAGGGTAAACATAATCGCCATGCGGGCGCCAATCGACAGCCTCGCTACGGCCGTCACCGTCCTGCGCCCCAAACGCTTCCACCGACTGGGCGGGAGACTGTCCAACAGGCCGCAACGGCGCAGTGCCAATTGACAGTCGAACGTCGCGCGACGCAACGCTCGCGTCCACTGAGCTGGCGAAGATATCACTGTGAGGCTCGCCACTCTCTTGAGCGAGCAGGACACTTTGTGGCACTGGCACAGGACGCGCATGGGGCAGAAGGGCGCCGTCTGCATCTGACGAACGAACTCCCCAGCGATCGCTCGATGGACTCTCCGCAGCATGAACTGACTTGATGGAGCGTCGACTGGGCGTTTCAGATGGTTCGCTGTGTCCGCCATCGATGACACCGTCAACGATGGAGCGCTGAAGACCAAACGACGAAGACCGGGCGGACGCAGCTGCGGTGGCCGAGCTTCTGGAGGGAGCCACCAGCGACGGCGACGAAGGCAGCGACGTTTGCCAGGGATTTCGTTCTTGCGTGCGAAGCAACTGCTGCACTAATTCCCATTCGTTGGTCGCTTCGGCATCCCGCAAGTCTTTCGAATCCAACGGCGGCCTTCGCGGCGTCGCTTTGGCTTCTGCCTCATTGGCGGCTTTTGCAGCTGACTGGTGAAGGTTGTGCTCTGACGTTGCAGGACGCTGGCGACTCGAGCTCGAGATTGGCGAAGCGATGGGGTGGGGATCGGCGTGAGGTAGGCCGCGTCCACTGTCGTTGTAGAACGCCTCTTTCGCAGGTGACGCTGCGCCGCCCCATGGATTGGAGAGATCTCGGTCAGGAGGCTTCTCCTGTGAGACCTGGTGACTGTAGGAAACGCGCGCACGATCGTTGCTGCCATTCATTGGATACGACTTAGCATCGTCCAATGACCGCTCGGTGTGGGCGTCAACGGCTCCCAAGACAAGCAGCTCGTTGTCGTGGTCGTCATCGTCGTCGAATGGCACGATTTCATCCCGCCGGGGTGTTCGTTGCTTTTCTTCGGCCTTTTGCAGTGTTCCGTGCATCAGTTTGCCCCCAGCGCCCTTCGGATGGGGACCACGTTGCTCGACTGTCTTGCTCTCCGGAACCACATGGGTTTCGTCTATCACTTGCGTGTTCGCGGCGATGGTCGAAGCCGTCAGCTGCTTCTTTACACCCAACACACCAATATCCATAGGTGCTGTCTGTGCAGCGCCTGCAGCTTTCCCCCGCGGCTTACCGGTGCCAGCCTGAGGCGGTTTGGATGGTGCGCTTGCTGCACCTTTGTCAACTTTCGCTGGCAATCCAACCAGGTAGATTTCAGCTGCAACCCCGATCGGGAAGTCGAATGCAGCGGGAATCACAATGTCAGTCATTCTTGCTGACAGTGAAAATATTTTACGAACTTGGCACGTGGAATAGACGGTGAAGTGGTCCAGCGACGCGAAGGTACTTCGGAAGCAGACTCGGCAGAGCTCTTCCAAATTGATGACATACGTCACCCATAGGCTGTCGTACTCCTTCGGCCAAGCTATTCGCGCATGTAGTTCGTTCGCATCCCATCCTCGAAAGCTTGTGGAGAAATGAACGCGGTGATGCTGCCCCGTCGTCTCAGAGACGACGAGTTCCAAACTGAAACTCTTCCCTTTTGGAATGTTGAGCTGCAAGCAGAACCACGGCTGAACAATGCCAAGCGTCTTTGATGAAGATGAAGGACATGATATGCTGGAAGAAACGCTAGTTTGGTCCAAAATTAAGCAATTGCCCTTAATGTATCGATCATAAACTTTACTGATTGCTGACTTGTTCTTCAATTCGAGGCTTCGAAGAGGATCGGTTCCCGTCGGCGAGAAAATCTCCACCCCGCCATCCCCTTTTTGAAAAGCCTTGGAAAACATGACCAAAAGCTCGAATATATTCCTTCACGAACTGAAGGCAAACTACTCGAAACAGTGATTGCTGAGCATGGAGATCCAAGCAAAGGGGCAATCGTCGCACGGAAAAGTTACACCGCATAAAGTCTATTTTCTGTTCTGGACAGGTTCATCCATCAACATGACGGTGGAAAGAAGAAGACTATTGAAAAGTGAATATCTTGAAACTGCCCGAAAACTCATTGGGACATCATCAAATGTGAAGTATGTGATTAGTAGTGATTACTCTAATGACAAAATGTATACAAGAATTCAACGATGGCATCGATGGCTGCGGCGTTGAAAAAATTCGCGTTTGGTGTGAAGCGAGGAGATGAGGATTCTTCACGGCATTGAAATCTAGAAATGGTGGTAGGTGCCAAAGGACATTTGTCTCATTGATCAATCATTGCTATAAAGTGAACGAGTCTAGGCTTTCGTCTATTGCAGATTTTCTTCCTTGTTAATTTCTCGTCATTTCTGTTGGCGACGCTTGAACTGGTAGAAAATGACCCCTGTGTTTTTCCAAACGTTCGCAGTTATCTTGCTCATTGTAAGCTTGATAAGGGTAGAGATGATAAGCTCCGACCCTTTGGAAGAGGCAGGTTGGTGCTCTTTATTTCATATCGCAACCCTCGCCCTTATCTTTGAATCATCGCCACGTTTCAACAGACAATATTTTCGAAGACGTTACTATTGAGGCGCTTGACACTGTCCTAGGTACGAACGTTCCCATGTAGCAAAGTCGAACGATTGTTCATTTTTTCATTCCGCCTGAACAACTGCAACAGAATCGAAGAAAAATCTGGAAAACTGGAGAGTTGCATCACCCTACAACCAACGGTCCTCCAAGTTATCTGCTCAAGAAATCACCACGGAGCCGCTTCTTGCTCCAACAGTATCTCCAACTTTTGAAAGCGAGTTTTCGGTTGCACCAACACCCTCGCCCACAAGCCCGATCGACATCTTTTCGTCACCGCCCTCCTTGACGCCAACTGCATCGCCTTCCACCATACCGCCGACGACTCCAACAATATCTCCAACTTTTGAAAGCGAATTTTCGGTCGCACCAACTCCCTCGCCCACGAGCCCGATCGACATCATCTTTACGTCGCCGCCCACCTTGACGCCAACTGTCAGTCCGACGGCGACGGCGACGTACCTGGTGCGGTTCTACCAGGACGTTAGAAACTATGAATCGACAACATGTGTGACGAACATCGCGGAGATCTATCTCTACGACAGCTGCAGCAGCACAACGCGTCTGTCGCCGTACCTGCTGGATGGGTCGGGGGAGTACTACATCTTCTCTTACTCGAACTGCTTCGATGGAGACACGAGCACGTTCTGCCATTCGGTCATTGACACCTGTCCGACGTACCTGGACATGTATGTGACGGAGCCGGTGACGTCGATCACGATCATCAACCGCCAAGATGGCAGCCAAGAGCGTATGGTGGGTATGCAGGTGCTGTACTACTCGATTGCGGCGACGGGGGACCAGACGTTGCTGTACAGCAGCACGATCGAGGCGACGGCGACGAGCTACGAGCTGTCGGTGGGCTCGTGCTCGCCGACAGAGAGTCCGACGGGTACGCCGACGTCGACGACATCGCCGACGACGTCGCCGACGACCGTTCCGACGACGATTCCAACTGTACCCCCAACAGCACTGCCGTCCTACAGCCCGTCCGCAGCACCTACTTACAGTCCGACCGCGCTGCCCACGTACAGTCCAACAGCGACCCCGACGACGGCCCCGACCTGCAGCCCGACTGCGAACCCGACGGATATTCCAACCGCCGCGCCGACCTGGACGGTAACCAGCGTTCCGAGCGCGTCACCCTCAGTGGCTCCGTCCGCCACTCCGACGGTCATGCCGACTCCACTGCCGTCGGTGTCACCGACGTTCGGCCCCACAGCGTCACCGACTGCTACTCCGACTGTCAGTCCAACGCGAACTCCAACTGTGTCGCCGTCGTTGGTGCCGACTGATGCGCCAACCCCGGGCCCCACGGCGTCGGCGGTGACGTACCTGGTGCGGTTCTACCAGGACACCGTCAACGATGCCGAAAGCTCGTCATGCTTGACGAACATCGCGGAGATCTATCTCTACGACAGCTGCAGCAGCACAACGCGTCTGTCGCCATACCTGCTTGATGGGTCGGGGGAGTACTACATCTTCTACTACTCAAACTGCTTCGATGGAGACACGAGCACGTTTTGTGCCTCGATGTTCACGTGCCCAACGTACCTGGACATGTATGTGACGGAGCCGGTGGCGTCGATCACGATCGTTAATCGAGAAGATTGTTGCCAAGATCGCATGGTGGGTATGCAGGTGCTGTACTACTCGATTGCGGTGACGGGGGACCAGACGTTGCTGTACAGCAGCACGATCGAGGCGACGGCGACGAGCTACGAGCTGTCGGTGGGCTCGTGCTCGCCGACAGAGAGTCCGACGGGTACGCCGACGTCGACGACATCGCCGACGACGTCGCCGACGACCGTTCCGACGACGATTCCAACTGTACCCCCAACAGCACTGCCGTCCTACAGCCCGTCCGCAGCACCTACTTACAGTCCGACCGCGCTGCCCACGTACAGTCCAACAGCGACCCCGACGACGGCCCCGACCTGCAGCCCGACTGCGAACCCGACGGATATTCCAACCGCCGCGCCGACCTGGACGGTAACCAGCGTTCCGAGCGCGTCACCCTCAGTGGCTCCGTCCGCCACTCCGACGGTCATGCCGACTCCACTGCCGTCGGTGTCACCGACGTTCGGCCCCACAGCGTCACCGACTGCTACTCCGACTGTCAGTCCAACGCGAACTCCAACTGTGTCGCCGTCGTTGGTGCCGACTGATGCGCCAACCCCGGGCCCCACGGCGTCGGCGGTGACGTACCTGGTGCGGTTCTACCAGGACACCGTCAACGATGCCGAAAGCTCGTCATGCTTGACGAACATCGCGGAGATCTATCTCTACGACAGCTGCAGCAGCACAACGCGTCTGTCGCCATACCTGCTTGATGGGTCGGGGGAGTACTACATCTTCTACTACTCAAACTGCTTCGATGGAGACACGAGCACGTTTTGTGCCTCGATGTTCACGTGCCCAACGTACCTGGACATGTATGTGACGGAGCCGGTGGCGTCGATCACGATCGTTAATCGAGAAGATTGTTGCCAAGATCGCATGGTGGGTATGCAGGTGCTGTACTACTCGATTGCGGCGACGGGGGACCAGACGTTGCTGTACAGCAGCACGATCGAGGCGACGGCGACGAGCTACGAGCTGTCGGTGGGCTCGTGCTCGCCGACAGAGAGTCCGACGGGTACGCCGACGTCGACGACATCGCCGACGACGTCGCCGACGACCGTTCCGACGACGATTCCAACTGTACCCCCAACAGCACTGCCGTCCTACAGCCCGTCCGCAGCACCTACTTACAGTCCGACCGCGCTGCCCACGTACAGTCCAACAGCGACCCCGACGACGGCCCCGACCTGCAGCCCGACTGCGAACCCGACGGATATTCCAACCGCCGCGCCGACCTGGACGGTAACCAGCGTTCCGAGCGCGTCACCCTCAGTGGCTCCGTCCGCCACTCCGACGGTCATGCCGACTCCACTGCCGTCGGTGTCACCGACGTTCGGCCCCACAGCGTCACCGACTGCTGCTCCGACTGTCAGTCCAACGCGAACTCCATCTGTGTCGCCGTCGTTGGTGCCGACTGATGCTCCGACCCCGGGCCCCACGGCATCGGTGACGTACCTGGTGCGGTTCTACAAGGATACAATTAACTTAAGCACCAAGTGCCTGACGAACATTGCGGAGATCTATCTGTACGGCGACTCTGACACCACGACGCGTCTGTCGCCGTACCTGCTCGACGGGTCGGGCTCGTATGAAAGTTTCTACTACTCGAACTGCTTCGATGGAGACACGAGCACGTTCTGCCATTCGGTCGTGAACATCTGCCCGACGTACCTGGACATGTATGTGACGGAGCCGGTGACGTCGATCACGATCATCAACCGTCAAGACTGCTGCCAAGATCGCATGGTGGGTATGCAGGTGCTGTACTACTCGATTGCGGCGACGGGGGACCAGACGTTGCTGTACAGCAGCACGATCGAGGTGACGGCGACGAGCTACGAGCTGTCGGTTGTCACTTCTTCGCCGACTGTTGCTCCGACATCGCCTACAGTTGGTCCAACAACCGCACCTCCGTCGAACTTGCCGAGTTCCTCGCCTTCCACGTCTCCCACTGGAGTGCCAAGCGTGTGTCCGTCTTCTTCGCCGACAACGGTACCGACCGGTCGGCCATCGACGGAGCCGTCAGCGTCACCCTCCTCATTGCCGACAACCTTACCTTCCCGTGTCCCCTCGTCACAGCCGTCATCGGGGCCCACCACGCAGCCCACCAGACAGCCAACGTCGCTCCCCAGCAGTCGCCCTACCGTTCGTCCGACATTGTTCGTGCGCTCTCCGTTGGTGCTCAGTGCGACTCACAACGTGACGTCGACATCGGCCACGTTCACGGTCACTCTGGACCGCAACTGTCTTCTCAGCGGCATCGTCTACACCGGCGTGCAGAAGCTGGTCAACACCCACGTCGTCTACCCGACCAGTTTGACCACCTTCAAGGCCACCGCCATCCCGACATCTTACGCGGCGTCACAATCGACGGTTTCGGTGACCATCGACGGCTTGACTGCGCTGACCTCCTACGCGGTCTTCTTCCACGTGGACACGACCATTGGCCTGTCCAATTCGCTGTCCGAGCTGTGGAGTACGGCGTTGAACGTCACCACGGGGTGCTGCCGGACGATTGCGTTCACCTCGTACGCACCGTTCTACTTCGCGGACGCCACCAAGTACACCAAGGCCACAACGGGCTCCGCCACCGCTTCAAACTACGCGATGTCGTATGCACTGGCCTCGGCTCCGTCGGAGAGTGTCCAAGTGGTCGCCAACGTCACGTTTGCCAACGGGTCCGCCGTGCCGACGTCGTTGGTGTATGTGGTACCGGCCGTGACGAGTTTCAGCGCTTCTACGTCGACGCTGACCAGGACGATGCTCCTCTACATCGCCTCCACGTCGTTGTCGGCGACGGTGCGCGTCAGTCTGTCGACTCTTGGCCCCAGCGCCGAGGAGTATGCCGGTGCGTCGGTTGAGACGGAGATCATCGGATCGACAGTCTACCCACCGGCCCCAGCGATGGCGAGTGCCGTCTTCTCGGAGAACGGCCTGCAGTTCTTCGTTCTGTACAGCGCGGCGACCAATCTGGCGGGTAAGTCGTTCCGCCAGACGTGGTCGTGCAGCCAGCTGTTCTCGTTTGCGAACGTGGCGAATGCCACCTGTGTCTGGCTCAACTACACGGCGGTGTCCATGCAGTACCCGTCGAGTGTCATGGCGGGCGTCAACGCGGGGGAGAACATCACCATGTTGAGCGGTCTGTTGCGCGCCTATTGCTACGACAACAGCACGTGCGCCAACTACACGACGGCGGCGCAGCAGTCGGTCGCGGTGAAGGTCCCGGCGGTGTCCGTTGTGCCGTCGGTGATTCTCAACTTCCCCGCGTATTTGGGGTCGTGTTCCTCGGACAACTTCACGATGAACGCCTGGCAGTCGACGGGCCACGGCGGACGGTTCTGGCGCCGGGTCAAATGGTCGATCTATCGAGAAGGGTGGGACCAGACGTCAGCGAAGGCGGTGCAGACGTATCTGCAGGCCCGCTACAACTCCACCGCCTCTCTGCAGGCCTCCATCGTAGTGCCTCGCAGCTACCTGCTCGTGGGGAAGTACACCATCTCGTTGACGCTGACCAACTTCTTGGGGTCGTCGAGCACTGGCAGCAAGGTGCTGCAGGTGACTGCCGACGAGAGTCCGCCGTTGGTGTCGCTGGCAGGGTCGTCAGTGGTGCAGCTGAAAGCAGCGCAGGCGTTCTCGGCTTACAGCAGTGTGGAGTATTCGGCGTGCTTGCTGTCCTCGAAGGCGTCCCTCTCCACGGTCTACGCCTGGACGTTGCGCTTCGACAACGGGTCTGCGGTCCCGAATGCGGTGAGTTCCAGCCGGATCGTCTCGGTCTACTCGCTGCCGAAGAACACTCTCGCCGCCAGCACCGCCTATTCCCTGACGCTGGTGGTGAGTCTGTACCAAAATGGCAGCTTCGTGGGCAACGCGACTGCCGCACAGAGTATCGAAGTGCGGTCGGGCAGTGTCCGCGCGGTGCTGGACGGAGGCTCCGTGCGAACGGTGCCGTCGAACAGCAACATCACCCTGAGCGCCAGCAGGTCGTACGACGAAGACTCGGCGACTGAGGCGCTGTCCTTTGCGTGGTCATGCTCCGTGTCGTCGACGCTGGCGTACGGCGAGAACTGCACGTCGATCCTGTCGCCCTGGACGGTGGCATCGAAGAAGGCCATCTACGGCGCAGCGTTGAACGCCAGTCTGACCTACCTGGTGACGGTGACCGCATCGTCGACCGACGGTCGACAGTCGTCCGCGTCCGTGTCTGTGTCAGTCGCATCGGCTGGTACCGCAACGATCGCGTTGCGCATCTCCGACGACCCAGTGCACAGCAATCTGAACTTCTCGGTGAATGCCGTGACGACGAGCACGCAGCCGATGACGGTGACCTGGTCGCTGTTCATCGACGGCACCGAGCTGACGGACATCGACACGGACTCTGCGATTTCGAAGACGTTCCCCTCGGGGTACTCTCTGCAGGGCATTTCGATCAACATCGCGCTGCATGGGGCGTCCTTCTCCGCGTCGAGTACCGTGGCCTTTGCCTTGACCTCGGTCAACACAGACACGTCGACGGTGGACGTGTCCACGAAGGCGGCGCGGCACGGCGGCGGTCTGTCGACGGCTGCCATATCGGTGTTGGACTCCACGGCCTCGACCTCGAGCTCCACTGGGTCGAGTTATGCGCAGGTGCAAGCCACCATTCACGCACCACCGCAGGGAGGTTCGCTGGCGGTGTCCCCTTCGTCTGGCGATGCGCTCTCGACCACGTTCACGGTCTTGACGGGCGGCTGGGTGGCCTACGACTCCTCGTCGTATCCGCTGACGTACCTGTTCACCTATGAACAGTCCTCGTCCGTGCCCCCTCTGACGATCCAGTACTATAGCACGCTGAACCAAGCGCAGACCGTGCTGCCCGCGGGTCTGGATGCCGTTGCCAACGCGATCACCTTGCACGTGACGGCGCAGGACGTGTACTCGGCGACGTCGGAAGCGCTCACCGCCACGGTGGAAGTGCTGGCCAACGCCAACGCCAACGTGACCGCGTACTTCGACGACAACTTCGCCACCGCTCTCAGCTCAGGTCAGCTCTACCAGGCGATTCAAGTGCTCAACAACGCCGCATCGTCGCTGAATATCGCGAATTGTTCCCTGGCAACGCCGTCTTACTGCGCGAGTCTCAATCGCAGCCCGTGTGAATTACGGGCGCAGACCTGCGGGCTGTGCCTGACGGGCTACACGGGCATCGCCAGTGAGTCGAACACTCGTTGCGTCAACAGCTCCGCGCTGGGAGACTACGGTGCCGTAGGGGCTGCGTGCTCATTGGACGACGACTGTCTCTACAGCCAGTGCGATGGCGGCGTCTGTACAGCGCCGACGAAAACGTGTCCATCGACGACGGATGACACCTGTTCTGGTCACGGGCAATGTGTGTTCGTGGATCTGTCAGGCCGGTCGGTGGAGGCGTCGTCCTGCACGATCTTGGACACATCGTGTCGTGCGAAGTGCTCCTGCGACTCCTCGTACGGCGGCGCGAGCTGCCAGTATTCGTCGGCCGAGCTTCTGGCGGTGAGCGGCCTGCGAGGTTCGCTGTGCAGCGGAGTCTCTTCGCTGAATACCCAGCTGGACCCCTCGTCGTCGACCCTGCAGACGCTGGCGGGCTCCATGTCGGTGTCGTATGCGGCCGACGAAGTGGTGGCGGACAGCGACTTCAGCAAGTGTCTGTCGGCGATGTCGAGCGTTTCTTCACTGGCGGCCGAGGGGTACCTGGGCAGCGCTGTGGACGCCAACTCGTTGCAGACAGCGACTGCTCTGGCGACGGTGTCGTCAAACCTCATCGACAGTCCCTTGAATGTTACGGACAGCGATGCGGACGCGGTGGATGCGATGGTCGGCGACCTATCGGCCGGCGTGCTGGGCATCATGACGAACGGCCAGAGTCCCGTGGAGATTGTCACAGACAACGTTCGCATGCGGCTGTCGAAGGAGTACTCGCTGGACCTGGGCGCGTTGAGTCTGTCCCCGCCGTTGACGGCAGAAGAAGCCGCCTACGGTCGAGCCACGTCGCAGCTGCAGCTGTCGTCCGACTTCGATCCATCGAACTGCGACTCGGGCGATGGATACGCGGAGTTCGCGACTGTGGGGTACGGCGCCAATCCGTACCCCAACTCCACTCGCCTGGACGCCTCGTTGCTGCGCTTCGCCAGTGGCAAGCAGACGGTGTCGTCCGGGTCGTCCTTCGTGGCCGACGGCAACTCGTCCGCGTCGAACACCTCGTACGCGTACTACGTGTCGCTGCCGTTCTACGAGAGCGTCACGCTGCCGACGAACATGACGATGGAGGAGATCCTCGCCAGCGGCCGCAACTACAGCTTCCCCGAGTGCCGCGCCTACGACGGCAACACCTACCGCGTGTGCAGCGGCTGCGTGCCGTACACGTACACGAGCGAGAACGTCACCTACGCCTGTCGAGACGTGACGCAGATCTGCGCCTTGTCGTCCGATCGCCGCCGTCGCCAGTTGAGCTGGATGGACTTGCAGGAGGAAGACGCGGGCGACGACGACTACTCGGCGACCGGGGGCAGTGCCTTCACGCTGCAGCAGTACGGAGCGATCTTCGTGGCGCTGGCCTCGGTGGTGGCGTCGGTGCTGTCGTCGAACCCGTTCGCCGTGTCGCTGCAGCAGGCCGTGCCGGTCATGTCGCTCATCCTGTCGCTCGTGGTGGTCATGGCGGCGGGAGGCAGCTATCTCGCGAAGGTGGACTTGGAGGAGTGGGATGCGCAGATGAAGGACCTCAAGCCACTGGGCGAGAAGCCGACCACCTCGAAGTTGGCCGCCATGCCCATGACTGTGGCTCTGTCGGCAGCTGCCCCCACGAACAAGGGAAAAGGCGCCTTCGTCTGGTCGAACGAGGCGTCAGACGAGTCGCCCGCATCTGACTGGACCAGCGATGCCGGCGAGATCGTGTCGATGCACGAGCAGCTGGACCATTTGGTGCCGGCGATCTTCCGCCAGAAGAGTCTGATGCGGTTCGTGCGGATGCTGTGGATCAACCACCCGTATCTGCAGATGTTCTGCCAGTATTCCTTCGCCGTGCCGCGCTTCGTGCGGTGGATGGTCTTGTTCAAGACGATCCTGCTGACCTTCTTCATCGACACGCTGTTCTTCCAGGTCTTCTACGCCAACGACGGCTCGTGTGACCTGCTGACGACCGAGTCGACGTGTCTGGCGAGCACCAACGCGGTCACGGCCGACTTGAAGTGTCAGTGGACGAGCAGCGCGGACGGTGGCAGTTCGGGCAGCTGCGAGATGCGTCCGCCGCCCGGCGACTTCACCTTCACGATCATGCTGGCGCTGCTGACGATGATCGTGACCATTCCGGTGGACGTGTTGACCAGCCTGCCGCTCGACATGTTCTGCGGCAAGCGGCCTGACTGGACCGTTTACCAGACCCAGAGCGGCCCGTCGCCGTCGTCCTCGAGGCTGTCCGCTGCCGACGACGACATCGCTCAGCCGGCGCCGAACGCTGCGGGTCAAGACAAAGAGTCTCTTCAGGACGACAGTTCTGCCGCGTTCTCGACGGCTCCGCGTCGTCCGGGCAACGGCTTTGAGCAGCTGCTGGGGTATGCGCTGGCGGGACAGGCCTCGACTGCACGTCCCTCGTCCAGCAGCTCGGCGCGGCGCCTGAACGCCGCGACAGAGGCCGCCAAGCTGCGTCGCGAAATCGCCAACTCGCATTTGCTGCTGCTGCAGAGGCTGTACCACCAGAAGAGCCATTCGGGCGGCCCATCCGCCGAGGAGATCTTCAAGTGGACGCAGCAGCTGGACTCGCGCAACGAGACGCTGGTGCGCTACTTCGGCACCAAGCGACCAGAGCGACTGACGCAGAGCGCGGTGGAGCGGGTGCTGGTGGGTGCGCAGGAGGCACAGGAGGAGCTGGAGCGTACCAGCGTGCACATCCTGGGCGGCAAGAGCGACTCTAGCGTGCTCGATCACCTGCTGCTGCAGCAGTTCGTGCTGGAGCAGCTGTCGTCGTTCCAGCGGTGGATTCTGGTCTCGAAGCTGGGCTGCATGGACGACATCAGCGACGTCTTCGTGCACCCGGTGTCGTGGCTGCTGGCGTGGGCTGTGACGGCGGCCGTCATGCTCTTCCTGTTCTACTGGATCCTCGCGTGGGGCGTCTCGGACGGGCACGCGCTGTTCTCGGCGTGGGGCTGGAACTTCCTCACGGGCTGGCTGCAGGAGGTGCTCCTCATCAACCTCGTGAAGCTGTCCATCTTCTATTTCCTCGCTCGCAACGGCATCGTGCCGCAGATCCGCCAGGTCCAGCTCTACCTGCAGAAGAAGTACGCGCAGGAGATCGCGCCGTACCCGTCGACGTACACGCGTCGATCGGAGCGGTCGGCCTTCCCGATGCCCGTCGTGCAGTACGTCTCTCCGTTGCTGCGGGCCGTGCGCTTCTTGCCCTCGCCGTCGTTGTCCTCGCCGCTGCCCAGTGTCTGGCGTCTCCTCGACGAGCTGGACGACTACGACGTCAATCGGTGCAGAGCGCCAGGTCTGCGCGGCAGTTTGGTGATGACGTGGCACGTGGTGCTGCTGCTGGTGGTGCCGGTGGTCTTCCTCGTGCTGGGTGAGCGCGTGGCGGACATTTCGCTGGACGCGGTGTTCCTGGGTCTGTCGTCGAGCTTCCTCCTCGCGAACCACCAACTGCTGCAGTTCGGCTGGGTGATGCTGGCCGTGCCGTACGTGGTGCTGGTCGCGTTCGTGCTCTGGCGGATGGGGCTGTTCCGCGAGGCGAAGAGGCGACACGCGACACGCGATGCTGCCACGGCGGCAGCGCTGCGTCTGCAGCCGTTCGCGACGCAGCTCAAGGTCTGGCTGCTGGACGGCGTGTACTGGCTGAACCCCGTGGTCCACCTGCGAGCGCATGCGGAGCGTATGGCGCGACGGGAGCGGCTGTGGCGCCACAGCAACCGACCGTGGAGCATGCAGCCCCACCGTGGCCGCAGTGCGTCCCATTGGATCAGCACCGTAGAGCAGGCCACTGCCGCGGACGCGGCCTCCGCCATGGTGCCCTCGTCTGATTTGGTGGCCCGGCGACGCATCCTGCAGACGTGGTTCCCGGCGCTGGCCCAGCAGCACGTCGACCTCGATGCCGCCACCAGCGGCGAGAGCCAGCCGGCGGAATCGCCGTCGAAGGTGCCGACGTCGCTGCGCCATTTGCTGGGCCCGTTGACGCCGGCGGCGCAGGACCGCTGGTACTACCAGTACTGCGAGCACAAAGCGGCGGCTGCGAACAAAGGTGCCGAGGCGCTGATGCGTGCGCTACCAGCCGGCACGCGAATCATGTCGTATCTGCGGCGCTACCATGCGCCCGTGAGGGTGGTGGCGCAGGCGTGGCAGCGGTTCCTCGCCGTGTGGGTCATCTACGCGCGTTCCGCCGAGGACGGCGGCAGTGACAAGGCAGTGGCGCGGGCTCGCAGGCCTCCACGTCGGTCGGAGGTGGACTACGATGCACCGATGTCGCTGGCAGGCGTCTTGCTGGTGCTGCAGGTGCTGTTCCCGCAGCAGTGTCGACCGGCGGGCCGCGTCTTACCGCAAGAGGAGCTGCAGGAGATCGTGTGGCACGCGCAGCTGTTCTTCCACGACGAACACGCGCAAGGACGGCGCAGCCTGCAGGAGGTGCAGGCTTGGTTCGCACACGTCTTCGCGTTCTATGGCCAGACGCGGGCCGAGCAGCACGCGCAGCGCCTCGGCGGCAGCTACTCGACGGAGTTCCTCCGCTATTTCAATCCCCCGCCACCTGCGGCCTCCGCGGCGATGGCTTTCTTCCAAAGCGTCACGTTCGGTGTCTTCGGCGACGCCGCGGCGGTGTGACCGTACGCCCATCTGTTTCTCTTTTTCTTTGCCTCTTTCATTGTTTTTCTTCATCGTTTGTTGGGTATTGGCTGTTTGTCGTCGTTGAACTGGGTCGGTCGGCACCGTCTGCGGTGCCGTCGACGGACGTTCGGAAGACTGCGAGCGCTGTCGGTTGGAGAGTACGACCGAGGCGCGCCGTGGTGTCTTCTCTCGTGAGGTGTTCTATTTTGTCTCTTGCGGCGTGTCGGTGGTCGTCAGCACCATCGAGCGCGCCTGCTCTGTCGCTCTGTCTGTTGCGTGTCGTGGGGGAGGTGCCCTGCGGCGTAGTTCTGCAGGCCAGTGCCTCCCCCCATCGCCGCGTTTACCGCTGCCATTTATCGCTGCTCATTTATTGCCTGTATTGTTTGTAATGTCCTCATACGCAATTAACGTCCAATTCATGAAGGCGGGGAGGGGGTGTGAAGTGGGCCATTCATTGAGGGGCACTTACGACGACGGGGCGCACAGCTACTCTGTGGCGGGTCAACGGCTACGAACTGGAGGCCTTGATGTCCAATGAATACGATCACGAAGCAAGGCGGAATCATAGTATTGAGCTCAAAGGTGATACAAAGTCAGCAACAACAGAAAAACGGTAGAGGGGGGCGGCGGCGGCGGCGGCGGTGAGCCCGGCGTGGCCATGGGTGTTCAGCGGCCGGCCGTGCGTATTAATCTATCAACCACGCCGCCATCTGCTCGCGTCGCTTATTTGCAGAAGCATCTGCCATCTGCAGAATCGCACGCACAGGCGCTGCCGGAGCAGCACGTGACTTGTGGGCCGTAGTAATAGTTGGCCGTGTCCTTGTCGACGGCGCCGCACACGCCGCCGCGCTGCAGACACGTGGGGTTGTGCGCGTTGCCCAGCACCTCACCGAACTCGTTCGTCTGTGTCCACTGCGTGAAAATGGACATGTCCATGTTCCAGGCGGAGCCGGTCCACTGCGCCCAGATGCTGTGGTCCTCGTACTCGCAGCCCGTGTTGGGGTGCACCAGCAGGTTGAACTGGCCGCGGTTCTGGGCGAACCACGGAACCACAGCACCGAAGTAGTGCACGGGAACGAAGGCGCCTATCAAAACACAGGGATTAACACCATGGACAGGGCCCGCACATCAAGCGACTTGAGACTTACTCCACTCGCCCACAGCGAACGGACCCAGCGTGTCGTTGGTCAAGTCGTGGTCGTAGATGAAGCAGAAGCGACCGTTGTCTGTGTCCACACCAGTTTAAGACCTCCGCCACCGACCAATGAAAGAGAGCGAATGAGCTTACCGTAGCGACCAGAGGGTTCGACGTCGGTTCCTTGACAAATCGGATCGTCGCCCAACAACGGTGCGAAATGCTTCAACGCCACGTCGCGGAAGTTTTGGACGTCCTTGATCTGCTGGTCACTGGTCAGCATGTAGGTGACGTGAACGTGGAACGAAAGGGGCGTGGGAGTATTGTGACAGTCGACATTGGGCTGCAGCTTGGCAAACGATGGCTGATAGGGATAAGCCGACGCCAGCGCGCAAAACAGCGCCGCAACAGCGAAGTGCAAATATTTCTGGACCAAACTCATCTCAAGCGTGCTGTGTGTAATTGTACTGTGATGCTGTCAAAAACAGATAAAGCAGGTGGAAGACTTCGCAACTCGCAACGAGCGCCCAAAGACGAAGAAGATGGTCAACCTCAACAAGCACCGCCCAGCTCCCCAAAGTCTGTGTACTCGGCAAGGCAAAAATCAAAAAAGAGAATTCCCTATCGGGGAATCGAACCCCGCTCCCAGCCTTGAAAGGGCCGTATCCTAACCGATAGACTAATAGGGAGGATGACAGCGGAGTCGCAGCCAACAATAGAAAGCTTATGTATGTTGTGGCCCTGTTGTGGATCACACGACTCGTCAAGCAATATCAGCATCGTACCGGAATTTGATTTAGTTAGTTTCATATTCGTTCTCTTTCATCCCATGATACGTGTGTAAGTACTATTATAGATGGGGGCTTGCAATAGTAAAGGCGACGACAAAGGGAAGAAACAATATTCTGCCCCGGATATCGTCTACAATGACGCCGGTCATCATTCCAACATTGCAGTTCATCAGGGTTCTGTTCTGGGCATTACTTCCAGAGGAAATTTGATAGCAAGCTGCGGTGATGATAAAATGATCTCATTGTCCGATCGGAAGCTCCTTCAGAGTAGGAGTGCAGATCTCTACCATCCGACTAGCCTCTCTGGACACGAGAAAGCCGTTAACAGAGTGCATTTTGATAGTCATAACGGTCTCCTCTATTCAGCTTCAAGGGATCTATCGATTCGATTGGTAAAACCACGTATTGCATCTTCGCACTAAGACTTCTCCAATGTCTCATCATCATGATTTCTATAGTGGGATGCAAGTGGTGACGAATCGCCCGCAAAACACGTTCATACTATCCCTAATTCGCACACTTTGAATGTATCGTCGGTTGTGTCTCATCCATTTCACAATAACCGCCTTTTCTCTGGAAGCAGAGACTATTCGGTCAAGGTTTGGGATGTGAGTCGGGCCGTTGACACCGCATCTGAAGTCGCGGCCGGGACGTCGGTCGTTGAAGCCGTGGCCGAGTATCACGCTCCTCGAAACATCGTAACGGCGCTGACGACTTGCGCTTACGAGACAAATCTTCTTTACCAAGGCTCAGAAGACTTGTGCGTTCGAGTGTGGGATTTGCGCCAGTCGTCTGCGACGGTTCCGGCCATTCATCTGACCGGCTACGTGTATTTTCCCTTGTGCTTGGATCGACAGCAACAAGACGGTGAATACCTCCTCGCATCTGGCACAAAAGGATTCAACTCAGTAGGATGCGGGGTCATGGTGTGGGACATGAGGAACACTGCCAAGCCGCTCTTCGAGTTCAAGGGACCCTCACAGGACGTGACCGGCGTGCAGTTCTCGAAGAGCTCCAGACCGGGAAAGAGCCATTTGATATACTCGGTGTGCAAAGACGGGTCATTCATGGTGTGGGATTCTAAACGCCTAGAACAGGTCGGTTGCTATCGTTTCGAAGGGAATAAGCTGTTGTCTTGTCTGTCCGTGCTGCACAGCAGCGAGGGCGATGCGGATGCGGAGGAAGTCGCCGTCGGTGCTATGGACGGCAGCGTCTCTATTTTGAGCGTAGCAGCCGACGGAGACAATTCCGAGTACATCGTCCGGCCGATCGTATCCACTAAAGTCACTGTGGAGGCCGATTAACGGGCAGTAGAGTGCAGTTGCTGTGTATATATGTAAATGAAAAATGATGGTTATATGCAAAGAGCATCTACAGCGCTACACGATGCTTCAATACGGGGGAAAATGACGTTCGTGCTCCTTTTGGGATAAAGAATCACGGAAACAGTTTGGTTGGCGTTGATTCCGCGGAATGTTGACCGTTTTGGCCGTAATTCGTCTGGTGACCGCGATTAATGGAACAGGGCCTTTCCGGGGGTTCCCTTCGACAGCCAGAAGCTCATGAGAGTACTTTGACGACTCTGGGGCGAAGCCGTGGGGTCGATCTCGGGCACAGCTGCGTTGCTAAGCAATGGGGTTTTCTTCGCGCTTTTGTTGGCAGTCGTTGCCAGCGTCTTTCTGGAGGTCGTGAGGGGCGTGCTGGCGCCGGTGAGCGACTTCTCGGGCTTCATGGCGGTCGAGGGAGGAACAGGGGGCACATTGCACTGCGCCTCCAAGTCGTAGTCTTCGTAGCGCCAGTGAACTTGGTTTCCAACTTTAACTTCAGGTGAAAGGAAGTGGACGTGGGAATTGGCCGGCGCTGGCTTCTGCGCGGAGGTGTGCCAGCTGTCGTCGGCATCTTCGTAGCTCTCGTAGTACTGAGGGTCGTAGTTCTCCTCGTCGTCCCGGCAAGGCGTTTGGAAGGCGCTGTTTCCCTCTTGGGCAGGTGTCTTTTTGCCTGCTGGGCTTTGGAAGCTAAGTCTATGAAATCATCCATTGTAAAATCTGATGAAGCGCTCGAAGAACGTGCCCAGTGAGACTTACCCCCAATTCACGCGATAACCAGTGCCATTGGTGACAGGAGTCTCTGCCTCAAAAATAGTCTTCTTGCCCTGTGGGGTAGGTAAGCCTTGGAGGCGCATGGCAGACGAGAACGAATCAATCAAGCTCGAGATTGAGGCCCCCGTTTGGGCGCTGTCCTGTTGGACATTCTGTTTTCGGATCGGCTTATCGAAGACATCCTCGCCGTCCTCAGTAGGAGCTTCCGCATCAAATTCCACCTCTTTGATCGCCACATTAGTCTTCGATGCCTCCTCGGAGGCCATGAAGGGAACAGAGGCGAAGAGTTGGATGTTGATGGTTGGTTGGGGAACTTGAACGTCAGCGTCATCGTTGCCAATCTCGACCACCGCAGAACCTTCCTCAGGAGATGAAGGAGCAGCAGATGCTTCGGCGATTAGGGCAATCAAATCATCCTTCTTCTTGTTGGCTGGGACTCCAAACTCCTTAGCGATGGCTTGGAGCTCGCGATACGTCATCGCGCTGAGTGCGTCTTCAGTGTAGACAGGCATTGGTGGTAACGATTCGCACTGATAATGCGGTTCAATTTAATGGTGTGAGCTTCTTTTAAAGTGCTTTCTTTGTTTCTTCCCGTTCCATTGCATTGGAGTGTTTTAGCGATAAGATCACGGTCAGCGTATCGAGCGCCAACCCAACGGTCACTCTTTCCCCAGACTAACACAGCAACACAAACCCAAAACTGGATGACACACATACCGTACCGGCCGGACAACAACCGGACTACTACTAGCAGTATCGAATAAATCGGTTTGAGGGCGATGCAACTGAGGCGAAACAAATTAGGAGTTTTTTCTTTTGACTTATGATGGAACGGCTATTTGAAGAGCGGCAGTCATTGCCGGTTCATCTACATCCATCGCTGAAGAAGTGTCCACCGCGCTATTGTTTCCTTCGTCTTTCGTTGAATCCGCAGAGGCCGTCTTGGCCTGCTGACCGGTCGGCTCCATTTTTACTTCTATGTCGCCGGGGAGAGCGCTCGCATTGGCATCTTTCTTTTGGCCTTGTTTTTGCTGTCCAGACTGCTTTGTTTTCGTTGAGGAAGCCTTCGTCGATGAAGTTGTTCCAGGTACTGGGGCCGAATACCCTTGCTGCGCGTCCACAACTTGTGTTTCACAGTCAACCAAACGTCGCTTCGTTTCCAACAATTCTCTTTGAATATGTTGATGGATGCTCAAAAGCATCTCCATATCCATGGCATCGTCGAACATGACGTAATGTTCAGGCCAAGCTGTTGTGGTTACATTCGGATTGGGGGGAAGAGGAGGCGCACCCGATGTAGCGTTTGATGAAGAAGACGCTGCTGCTGCAGCCGCCGCTGCCGCTGCCGCTGCTGCACTCTTACTACTTCCGCCGTATTGCATGAGCATCGAGTGAAACTTTGTGAAGGGATTGCAGAAAACGATCTCGTCGTAATTTTCAGAGACGACTGGCTTCTTGGGGTTCAGCTGATGAGCAGGGTTCGGCGGATACAGTCGTAAATGATGGAACAAGTCCACCGGTTGCTCGTTCGAATCTTTGAAATAGATGCGTATCCCGGCCTCAAATTCACCCCATCCGGTTTCAGTGATTTGAAAGGGAGCTTTCGTGACCTCTACGAGAAGGATGCCGCATGGTCAGCACCTGAAAGACAAGAGCAATTTTGTTCGTGTGTACCTCTAACAGGTTGCGCAAAGCTGGGATGCAGAGTGAATGCGACCTTTGAAACGAAGGCAGATAAGTCCTCGTCTTGTGGACCCCTAACGTACAGAGTCCAACTGTGAGTTTGATATTCCTGTGCCTTTTTACCCAAGTAGAACGCAATTGAGCCTGGGGCATCCAAACATATTTTTGTTAGGGTCAGAACTTGCAGAGATACGAATCTCCATTCACACTTACCGTAAACGATCGGGCAGGCAACGAATGTGTTTGGAAGACGCTTGTCAGCAGTCTCGCGACTGCTACTGGGAGCTGCCATGATAGCGACAGTTATCAAGAATGGAGCAGACCTTTGAGGGAGGCTGGTCCGAGAAAGACTCCAGACTATGTCTTGTTTGATAAGCCATTAAATCTGAATCAATCGATTGATTGACGATATAGCAGAGCGTTCACGTCGTCGACCTACAAGAAAAAGGGGGATCCCGACTATTTTCGTGAAGTTCCGAGAAAAGGTGTTATCGCGATGACGATGACGACCATTCTTGACTGCTGAATGAATGTCTGAATGTCCACAAGGACATGGACTTGTTCCGGCCTTAATCACCAAAATCGCAGGCTTAATCACACAAACACTCTTGGACACCATTGTGCCTTCCTATGAAAACAGTATACAGTGAAGCCGCTTCTCCCGAGCGATCCGAACGGGTTGCAAGCAGTGAATGCTGCCCCAAAAGGATTGACGATCTCAGAGCGAAAAGTACTGAAAACAGAGTTTTATTTACAGATACAGCCGAGGGGGGGAGTGACTTGTACAGCGCACTAATACTTTGACAGCTTGGTAACAATGAAACATCGTACCGTTTGATCCAAACACGACAAAACACAGAGGCCCTCTTTGTCTGGACTCCAATCAAGGGATACGATTGGCTGCGTTGATATTACTTTCGAATTGAGCAATTCCACAGTTCCCGCCACACCCATCGGAACATTGTCTTTTCCGACAATTTGCCGGGCACGTGGATATTGGTATCGGTACATATTGAAGCCGCCATTTCCACCTCCAGTCATGAACAAATCGCGATTTTGAGGCAAATGACGCACACACCACACTGTTGCTTTGTGAGCGCGCTCAGCAAGACAGGCGAAGCCGTCGGTGGGGTGTTGCGTGCGCATATCAAAGACGCGAAATTTTGACTCCAACGTTGTGACGGCCATTTTATTCATCTCGATGTCTTTGCGGTCAAATTCCACACATGTAACGCCATTTCCAACATTCGTCTCGTATCGCATAGCGTTCATCCGCAAGTCGAAAAGCTTCACATCGCCGTTGTCGTAACCAGCTGCGATGCAGCGCTCTTCGTCACTGAACGCGTTGCCAAAAGCAACAGTCCAGCAATCTCGAGCAGCTTGTCCTTCATCTGGCTCCAAAGCCAGAACTGGCTCAGGAACACGCGTGTCCCACAGCCGAACACAACCATCTCTACCGCCTGTAACTACTTCTGGGGCACCGTATCCTATTTCCAAACCACCGCAGCCATCAATCGCATTGATGATTGACGTGTGGGCCTGCTGGCTGAAAATTGGTTTGTCAATATTTTCCAAATCGTATACCACCAGCTTGCCGGAATGGTCGCCAGTTGCCAAGTGACGGTCTTCAAACGAAGAAGCACCGAAAGTTCCGCACTTAATACCTGATGCGACCTTTCCTTCCAGCTGAGTTTCAAGATCGCCATTATTAAGTTGATAAACATTAATAGCACCCTTCGCGTTTGGGTGAATGCCCAACGTGACGAATCGTGCCGAGAAGGGAACCCACTTCGTGTCGTAGGGAGTGAAGTTCAAACCGCGATTGATGTGTTCAATGATCTGGGGCGCATCCGTTGTGTCCATTTCTAACTGATGTTGATTGACTTTGAAGCTGTAGTTTCGAGGTGAAATATTTTGCGTTGACAACCAAGTTTGTGAATGAAAATGGTTCGGCTGTTCTTGTCGAAGTTCGAAATCTGAATCGAAGCTGCTGGCACTGCGGCGGCGGTGGGTGGGCTGCAAAACGGCTGAGTTGAAACGGGTGCCGACTATAGACCTCCAAACTTAGCGATCAATCAACCATAACAGTCTTAACTAGTCGGTGAAATTTCTCGGTGTCGCGACACCACTGAGACATGAACTGTCTGCGCTGCCGCCGCATGTGGCAACGTTATTCGTCTTCTTTTTGCTTGGAAATGGTGTAAGAATTTGGACTCATCTGAAGGATCTGTGCAAGTCGGAGTCATCCCCACTCACTTCATTGGTTTATTTGAATATCCTCAGCCATGATCCGTACGCTTGCATCTCGCTCGGCTGTTTTGAGTAAGCGAAAGCCTTCATTCCTCGGAGTTTCAATGTCATCATCTTTTGCTATTATTCGTTTATGTAGCGAACAAGTCCGTCGCTTTCGCCCCTGCTGTGCGCGAATTCCATGCCTCTAGCAGCTCTCAATCGGTATGTTTTCTTCTCTTTGTATATGTGGAGGAGGCCAAGTCTAATCGTTCTCATCTGTACACAGCAATTAGTGAAGAAAGACAACGTCGGTGAACTCCTCGGCCAAGCTCACAATAACTTAGGTAACAATCTCGATTTTTGTCACATTTTGATGCGTGGCTCTGACATCTAGTCGTCCGTAGAGTATGTTGTGTCCAAGGTCGATGACTTGGTCAACTGGGCTCGTAAGGGTTCCCTCTGGCCCATGACCTTCGGTTTGGCTTGTTGCGCGGTAGAAATGATGCATTCTGCGGCTTCTCGTTACGATTTGGAGCGCTTTGGTATGGTTTTCCGTGCTTCTCCTCGTCAATCAGATGTTATGATTGTCGCTGGCACCTTGACAAACAAGATGGCTCCCGCCTTGCGTCGTGTGTACGATCAGATGCCTGAGCCTCGTTGGGTTGTGTCCATGGGCAGTTGTGCAAACGGTGGTGGATACTATCATTACTCTTATGCTATCGTCCGTGGCTGTGACCGTATTGTCCCTGTCGACATCTACGTTCCTGGCTGCCCTCCTACCGCCGAAGGACTTCTCTTCGGTCTCCTCCAACTGCAAAAGAAAGTGAAATCGAATAAGTCGTTGTTGCTGAAGCTCCGAAAGTAAATCCACTGACGAGCATTTCCTCGTTTCGCCTGTCCACATCTCCCAGTAGTGCCTTGAATTCATCCGAACAGCGAGATTCGTCTCGCGTTCTCCGCATCGACCCCTCTGAATACATATATAGCTTCACAGACACTCGCCCCTTTTGTTTGTATCCAAGTAATGCTTAGTGCAGTACACCTCATTTGGCGCTGTGATTGACTATTTATATACAGAAATACGCCTGGGATACGGTTATGGTAGATGGTAGGACAGCTCAGTCGATGTCGTGCATCGATGTGTACTGGTGGGCGGGCTTGGCCTCGGGTGAAACTGCCTCTTCGGCAGCGGGGCTTCCAACAGCATAGGCACCTGTATCGCAGCTTTCCCCAGACGTAGCTGCTGGCGGCATTCCTGTGGGATCAGGAACAGACACTTGCACCGTTGGCGGTGCCTCGTTGTCATCGTCGTCGTGCGTGACCACTGGCACTGACGCCTCGGCAATGTCGTTCTGTCCGGGCATCGGGAACTCAAAATCGCCCTGCTTGAACTCGGAGCAGTACTGACGATAGGCAGATTCTTCCTCCTCTGTCCATGGTTGCCCATCCTTTGCATCGGCCGGTTCGAACAAGTACCCCGCTTGGGCGGCGCCCTTCGGTTGCGGAGAAGCAGACCCTGGGCCGTGCGGGTAGTCTCCCTCTTCGCCATCCCCACGACTTCCTCCTCGCTCTCGCTCAGCATACCGCTGCCTCTCCTCCTCGCCAGGAGGATGTCGTCCGGGGGATCCTGACGGCGGTTTATCTCGGTCGGCAGGATCCGCTTTGGGAGGCATGGTGCTGTCCATGTAGTGGAACTCGTCTTCGAGCGACTTCAAATGCACATATTCCTCGTGCCCTCGCACTTCGTTGACGAGATCTTCGTTGAACGTCTCCACTTGCTCGTATTCCGTAAGTTCCTTGTGCGCGAACTCTCCGGTTTCACGACATTCCATGTGCAACACCTCCGTCTGCGTGGTTTCCTTCTCCACCAATTCTTGCATTTCTCCCGATTCATCAACGGTGGTGTAGTGGACAGTTCGTTCCTGACGCATCACTTCACGCTTACGCCACAATTGCTTCCCATTGTTGTTGACAATTTTGGGTCCACCGGGTAGAGTTGCGGCCAATCGAGCGTTGGGGGCTGATCGCACGATAATCTCCAACGTTTCTTCGTCTATGCACAGGCACCACCATGAGAAGAAGGCGCCCTTCGTCGACTGAGAGGCTGACACACTTACCAGGCTTACTATCGCTGCTTCCAGCTTCTTCTTGGTTGGAAGATTTCAGTTTAATTCCCTCCGGAAGCGGCTTCGATCCGTTGGATAAGTCGATTTCGATGACCTCGACCAACTTGCTGCGACTGTTTTGTCGCCCGCCAGCATCTGTTGTACGCGTAGGAGTGAGAGAACAACAGCGCTATGTATACAGTGATGCAGCCACCTTACCCAATGACACGGGTGCAACGGGCGGGAACTGCTTGCCTTTCCCACTGGCAGTTGTGCTCGTCCCTGGAGATGCTGGGCCGCTCGAGTGGTCTTGCGACGAGGCTCCCCGACGCGGAGGAGTTTCTGGGCCACCCATCTTCTTCTTAACGCCTGGAGGTGGTTTGTTCGTGGCTTCACTGTCTGATGACGTCACCGGCTACACGCAACACTCGACGTTATCGTTGGAGACGCACAGGTCGCACAAGGATCAACGAGACTCACCAGCACCCCAGTCTCCAAAAAGGACAGAAAATCCGCCAAGCGGATTTCAAACGCCTTATATAAAGCAAGAAGTTATTTCTCTTCGGATGAGAACAGAAGTCGTCGTTGTCTTCGGCTTACTTTTGGACCAGACGATGACGAGCCGTCGGCACTGGAGCCTGAAAGAATCTGCATCAAGGGTTCAAGCCACGGATAATCATTGGAACCAATATTAAGACACTGCTTGATGAGATCCGCATTGGTATAAAATTGCCCATCCCCTTTCAAGAATGAATAAGCTGAAAATTGGTCTTCAATCGTTTGGTCGGCCGGTCGAATGTTGTACGCACGAATGACGAGGGCCTTCCGGCATCGTTGCTGCAAGCTGACCGCTCCGCCCATCACAAACTGACGCCAATCACAATGGAACGCCGGGTTTGAGCCACAACAACCAAGGGCTCCTGGAGCGATAGAAATATGACGAAAGAAATCAAATCGTTCGCCTGTTTTGTTCCGTTTCGGCATTGACCGCGTGTGGAAAAATGAAACGTCTTTACCCAAAGTCAATGACCATCTGGGTAGTGTGGGTGCACGGCAGTGGCCACCAGCCAACCAGCGATAACAACTTCGAGCGAAGGAGTCGATTGTTTCCCGTTCATACCTACGTCCTCGAGCCTGTGCCACTTTAATTGCAGTAGTCGAGTCATTGAGAAACATGTCCGGCAAGTTGCGAAAGAAAGAGCGGAGCTCGGAGGGTGGAGTCAGCAATTTCTCGTTGGTACGTAAGGGTGCCAAGTTCTGGAACGCGTTGCCATGGAAGTCCGTTGATGTGTCCAAATCTCGTCTTGGCGAATTCGACGATACAGTTTTCTTTGGACTGGAAGAACTTGATGGAAACGCCTTTTTGGAGTTCAAGAAGAACCAGCAAGAAGCCACAGCAGCCGGTACTGCCGAAGCCGACGACGACCAAGTGGAGGAAGTCGTTGAAGAAGCCGTTCAAAAGAAGGAGAACAAGAAAAAGAAGAGAAAGCGCGGCGATGCTGATCTTGAAGTCCAAGAGGAAGTGGCTATTGAGGAGGTCGAGGACGACGTGAAGCCCGCGAAGAAGACCAAGAAAGACAAGAAGAAGAAGGAGCCGGTCGTGGAGGCGGATGCGCCTTCCGACAGCGAAGAAATTCGACCCGAGAAGAGCCGATCCAAGCCAGAGAAGTCGAAAAAGGCTGCGAAGCAAGCAATTGTACCGGTTGCGCTGAATGGCACGCCCTTCGATCTCGAGTCCGTTGGGGACTGGGGTGGGGTGGCGATGAACGGTATGCTCTGTGACTCACTGCGCGCCCTGGATTTCGTGAAGCCCACTCCCATCCAGCAGTCTGCCATTCCGAAGATTTTGGAGAATCGGATCGACGTGGTCGGTGTGGCCGAGACCGGTAGCGGTAAAACCTTGGTAAGTGTGTCCTCGGATTTGTCGCTGATCGACTCATTGATCGTGACCCCTGTCTCTGCTCTTCTCTAGGCCTTCGGCATCCCTATCCTCAACTTCCTCTTGGAGAACTGGGGACTCTATCGGCAGTCGCTTTCGCCCGCCGCGCTGATCATTTCGCCGACGAGAGAGCTCGCGATGCAGACGACGACGGTGCTCACCGACGTCTGCAAGCCCTGGAAGGCCAAGGACAAGCGCCCGGATCTGCGCATCAACATCAACATCGCCGCTGTTGTCGGTGGCATGTCCGAGCACAAGCAAAAGCGTCTGCTGAACACGGTGCTGCACATCATCGTCGCGACGCCGGGTCGTCTGTGCGAGGTGATGGAGGACGACTCGCTGACCGCCTTCCAGGACATGTCGCGCCTCAAGTTCTTGGTCGTCGACGAAGCGGATCGCATCATGGAAGAGGGACACTTCGCGGAGCTCAATCGAGTCTTCTCTCGCATTCGCGACCACGAGAGCATCGCGGAGAAGGGCGAAGACGTCCGCGTGGTCATGTGGCGCCGCAACAAGGGCGTCCCCGAGGCGGCCGCCGGCGGCGACGAGGACGAGGACAACGAAGACATCCTCGAGATGGGCGTCAACGACTTCGAGGCGAACATGGGCCCCACCGCCGATGACATCGACCGCATGATCGCCGAGCTGAAGGCCCGCGGCGAAACGGTCGACCAGCCGTACGACAGCGACAACGAGCAGGACCACGACGACGACGCCCCCGTCGACGACGACGCAGCCGAGGGCGACAACGACGACGAACAAGACGCGGACGAGGAGGAAGAGGACATCGAGGACGCGGACAGCGACGAGGAGGGCGTCGACGCGGACGCCGCCGCTGACATGGACGTCGACGAGGACGAGGCGGCGGGAGAGGACGCGGTCTACGAGGAGGACGGCGACTTCGCCGACGACACTCGTGAGTCGTTCACGCCGCACGACGTGCCGGACTTTCCGCCGTTGCCAGCGTTGCCGCCGTTCCAACGACAGACGCTGCTCTTCTCCGCAACCGGTTTGGCCGCCCGTGCCAATTTGCATCGCACCGAACTGGCGCAGCTGAAGAAGCTGCGGCTGAAGGGCACCATCGTCGGGGTGGCGAGTGACTTCCTCCTGCCGCTGTCGCTGAAGAAGCTCTTCGCTGAGGTCGGCATCCAAAAACGAATCGACGTCGTCGACGCGACGCGGTCGGCGACGACCTCGGCCGACACCGCGACGACGAAGAAATCGAAGAAAGACGCTGCCAGTGCAGGCGACGTCGATGGCGCAGCGGCGGCTGCGGCGATGGGCGGAGAGAAGTCGGCGGTGTCGGTGCTGCCGAAGCAGCTGGCGCAGTTCGAGATCCGTGTGCCGGCGGAGGACAAGGACATCTACCTGTACTACTACCTCGTGCAGCACCCCGGCCGCCGCGTCATCATCTTCGTCAACAGCATCAAGACGTGTCGCCGCGTGGATGGCCTCCTGCGCGCCATGGGGCTGCCCTGCAAGCCGCTGCACGCCGAGCTGCCCCAGCGCACGCGTCTGCAGAATTTGGACTTTCTCAAGTCGCAGCCGCAGGCGATTCTTGTCGCCACCGACGTCGCCGCGCGCGGTGTCGACGTCGACCGCATCGCGACGGTGATTCACTACGACGTCGCGCGCAGTCCGCAGGTGTACATCCACCGCTCGGGTCGTACGGCCCGTAAGGGACAGAGCGGCGAGGCGCTGTCGCTGGTGTCGCCCGACGACCTCCAGGCGCACCACGTCATCACCAAGTATCTCTTCAGCTACCAGCGGGCGGCCCCAGAGGCGGCGACGTCGTCCTCGTCGCCCAAGTCGAAGACGGCGATCAACGAGAAGAGCCTGCCCTCCTTCACCGTGCAGATGCTCATCATTCCGGCGCTGAAGGAGCGCGTGCTCCTCGCGCGAAAGATCTTCTCGCTCAGTGCGCAGCAGTCGCGAGCGAGCAAAGAGGCGCACTGGGCGCACCAACAGGCGAAGGACGCGGACCTGTTGGTCGAAGGCGACGACATGGAGCCCGACTACGCCATCGAACGCGGCGAGTTCGCCGACGTCAGCGACGACGCCGTCGAGGCCCCCGCCGACGACGTCGACGACGGCACGAAGAAGCCCCTGTCGAAGCAGGCCAAGCGCGAATTGGCCATTTTGAAGCAAGAACTGACCACGTTGCTGGAGCGGCCGCTGGGGTCGCTGGCCGGCACGATGCGGTCGTCGACGGGGCTGCTGCTGCAGCATCAGCAGTACCAGCCCTCGTCGATCCTGAGTGGCAACAACAACGCCGTTGGCGTCCGCAAACACGGAAAGAAGGCGCGCAAGGCCAAGGCGAATGTCACCGCGGCGATGGCGACCAACGACTGGCGCAAGCGCAAGAACGGCTTCTTCGTGTACGCGAGATAGATGCCGCCGCGCCCACCTCTGTTGTGTAATCTGCATAAGTGTGTCTCGGTCGTTGTCCCCGACAGTAGTAGCAGGTCGCATGAACAGCGAACAGCCGCCAGATACAGTACATACAGGAGGAGGGTAGGGGGTCAGGAGGGAGAAGCGTTTCGATTCGGCCGTCCTCCTCGCCACAAGAAGCGCAAAGCGCAGCCACTGCCACCTGTTCGAGAATGCCAAATGGCCGAACTAGACAGCGTCTTTGTGCTTGGTTAACTACTCTTGTTTCAAATAGAGCTGCGTCAGATAGAGAGCGTGAGGTTGAGGAATTCGGGTGCATGAACGTGTTTTGGTGGGCGATTCTGTTGGCGATCGGCATCATCATGACAACGTTGATTACGCAAGCGCAGGCGTTCTTTCGCTCTGCAATCGCGAATGGGCCCCATGGTATAGCAGTTCGGGGAATGAGAGGGTCCCGACATATCCCAGGTGGCACTGCAAGGCGGGCAAAGGGTCCCGCCTCGGCGGTGGATCCCTCGTCATCGAAGTCGTCGGAGGCTTCGCGCGGGAAGAAGCCGACCAAGTCGAAAATCGTGTTCACAGAGGGCGAATCACTGAGTCAAGAGAGTCTGATCGCCTTCATGGAGTCCCTCTCCCAGAAGACCGACGGATCGCGAGGGAAGCGGACGGGTGGCGTCTTGCGAACCATTTGCGTCGAGAATCGCCAGCGCGTCGCCGTCGAGAAGAAACCAGCGACCCCCGCCCCCGAGGTCCCTCTTGCGCCAAGTGAGTCTTCCTTCCGTTCCAAACTGCACCAAACCGCATCGCGAACTTACCCCCCTATGTCCATCTGTCCACAGTCGCCATCAAAAACTCACAACGCGGCTTTGCCATCGACATGGCTCGTGTACAAGAAGATTTAGACATCTTACGCTCCATTCTCAAGGTGCGAGACTTCTCCGTGGACGTGTGGTTCTGTTCCGACGAGAAGATACAGACGCTGAACGAAGACTACCGCGGCAAGAGCAAGCCCACCGACATCCTCTCCTTCCCCATCACCGACTTCTCCCCGCCCGAGGTGTTGGCCGAGAGACTCGAGTTCGACGCCGAGAAGCTCCTGGGCGACATGATTATCAGTCCAGCCTACGTCTATCGCCAATGTCTTGCGGATTACGCGCTCTTGCATCCCAACGGACCGCCGCTGCCTCTGCCGCGACCCGTGCGTCCCGACGAGGCGGTGGACAGCGAAGACGACGACGAAGATGATGACGAAGACGACGACGAAGACGACGAAGATGACTTCGGCGACATCGCCGTGCTGCAGGACAACGGTCAGGCCAATGCAGTGAGAGCCGCAGAAGCCAGCGAGGGTGTGAAGCCCGACGAAGACCGGGGCGTCAGCCGTGAGATGGCCACTGTCTTCACGCTGGAGGAGCGGCTGCCGCTCCTGCTCATTCACGGACTGCTGCACCTGCTGGGCCATGACCACGAGACGCCCAGCGAGTGGCAGCGCATGACGCAGCGAGAAGACGAAGTCCTCGCTGAGTACCGTCGCATCCGGGCCCAGCAGCGTCGCGAGTCCGAGCCGTCGTCGTCGTCGGTGTGAGCGTTGGCCGCCGCTTCCGTTGTTCCGCCCGGCGCAGGTGTTGGCAGGTGACAGTCCGGGAGGGTAGCAGTATCAAATAATTAGATTGAGTTGCACGAGAGGGACGGGGCGGGGGAGGAGAGGACAGCCGGGTGCTGTCGTCACGCCGAGGGGGGGGGGCGCCAGGGCGGCCTCGCACTCACCCCGCGGGCGCCGCGCCGCTCGTCGTGTTCATGTGTTTCGCTGATCAACGAATGGCTACTAATCGTAATTGACTCACTTGGGTTTCAACGACCAAACACGCACACGCACGGGGACACACACCAACATAGGATGCAACACACGCACGAGAACGCCGGGCCTGCGACACGCGACGACACGCCACATCCGTCGGCACACGGCGCACAAGGTCACCGAGCGACCGACGTCGGTTGCGTCGTCTACGTCGCGGCGGGCAGAACTCAAAGAAACCAGCGAAACAAAAGCTCAACAAACAACAACAAAGCAAAGAGAAACGACCAGGCGACCATATGCGCGGCAACAGTGGGTCAACGCACTAAGAGATGCCCCCGCTACCGCCGGGGGGGGGGTGGGCGGTCGCTGCCGACACCGGCGAACCAAAACTAGCAGCCAAAACAAAGCGACCGAAGTGCAGCGCCCCACATAGATAAGACACACGCAGAGAGACTGCGCAAGAGACAAGCACCGCCGGTGAAGGGGCCTCGATGGACCGACGCTGCAGCGACCCCCACGCGACACCAGCGCCGCGTGACAGTCGACCGCGAGTCGGCCGCCGCTGCGTTCTTCGTCCGGCGGCTGTCTCGATCTTCACACGATGAAATCAACAGATGAACAAATAGAACGCCAACGACAACTGAAAAACAAGTACGGGCCCCGCCACAGTCGGGGGCACAAACGTACAAACGAATGGGTCACCCGCAGCCGCCGGCCCTTCGCGGCGCTCGTCACTGCGAATCAGCGACAAACGCACGCGCACTGCCACCGAACGAGGCACAGCACAACGAATGAAAGCGGTGGGGGCGGGCGAGAGGAGGAGACCGGCCAGCGGCGAACAGAAAGCACAGACCAAAACGAATGCAACGAGCGAAACCGTCACCACAGAACGAGGCAAAACGAATGACTCCACCGCTAACGGTCGCGAACGATCGCCAGTGGTAGCGGGAGGAGCGAGCGAGCGAGAAACAGAGAGGGGGGCAGCTTGCAACGGCGAAGAGACGACGCCGCACGGTGCGGTGTGCGCGTCTCCTCGGCGACCGCCAACGAATGGAAGGCGACGCGGCGAACAACCGTAAGAGAAACCGCCGATGTAATGAGGCCAGTGGCGACTAATGCATTTGACTGGAGGGGGGGATTCTACTGCTTTTTTTCTGATAAATTTGCCGCTCGTTGAACAGGCGCCAACGAGCGAAGGGTCAAAGATAGACGGGGCCTGGCCTGCCGCCCAGAGCGGTCGATGGCCGCAGGAACCACGCGTTCAGCGGATAGTGATGGAACGAGTGGCAGCGGAACCGACCGCAGACGACGACAGACGCCGGGTGCCCGGCGAGACGAGAGCAACTACACGCTGATAACCGCGGGACACAGATGGCGTAATGCACATTCACAGGGATGGGGGAGGGAGGAGGAGACGAGGCAGAGGTAGGGCAGTGCAGGAGGGGTAAACGAATGTATTGATAGCGAGCGGGGCGGCCGCCACAGCAGACCGCCGCCCACGGCTCGAGCAAGTCTACGAACGAACCAACGTTTGATATTAATGGCGGAACGAGTCGCTAGTGCAGGAGGGGGGAAACGGCAAAGCGGTACCGCTTGGTGGCGATACACGCGGTGCGCGAATACGAAAAAACAAACGAAACGAAACAAAACGCAAGGTGGACAAAGCATATGGGCAACTGACGGCCAAGAGCAATTCAAAGAAGGTCGTGGCGGGTCGCTTGGTGGCGCGCCGAGCGCATAGGCGAACGAATCAAGGCAAGAACGAAGACACAAACAAAAGGGGGGCTTAATGCGATGCGAAACTGACGCAAGGGCGGGGATTCGTCCCAACAGACGACCGAAGACCGCAGTAAGCCGCAAGGCCAACGAGCAAGCGAACGAGCGAAGCCCGTCCGGGGCGAGAGACGGCAGAGGCGGGACAGAACGACAAGGCGACATTGAATAACAAACGACACACAAGAGGCGAACGACAGCAGAGCGTCGTGCACTGACGCGTGCACTCGCAGCGACACGACAACGACACGGAAACGACAACGGGTATTCGGTGGGAGCGGGGAAACTGGGCGGGTTGGAGGAGACACGGGAACATGGAAGACGAGACGGGCCAGCGACGGCCCGCAGCGATTGAACAACGATTGGACACGGGGGACCAAGGGAGGGTGGTAAGCGGACAGAGGGGCGGAGGGTGGAGAGGGGAGGGGGAAACGATGAACAATACGGCGCGTTTCGACGAAGGTACGCGCGGGTGCACGGTGCGACAGCGTGTGGTGTAGAACAATGAGTGGGCCAAGCGCCTGGATGGTTCCGCCCCTAAGCTCGCTGCTGTGGCCTGCTGCTGACTCGGTCAGCGGTTAGGGAGTGAACAGCAATACGAGGGGGGGGGTAGAATCGGGTGGGGCGGAGAACAAGGACCTGCTCCAGCGAGGAAATACCACAAAGAGTGAAAACTGCACGCAGAGCAATGGGGAAGACGACTGGGGGCACTGGGGCCAATCACACTTGATATGACAACGAGACGACTATGATAACGAGGACACGGGCCCTCACGCTCTGCGCATTCCGGATAAAAGTACAGCACTTCAAGAGCGCGCGCAGGCGAGAGCAGCGACCGATGAGGGTCCATAACAAATACAATGGCACATCGCATATCGCCGTGTGGTAATTCAGCAACAGAGCCACGGCGACGGGGGCCGCGACGATGGCGTCGGCAGCGGACCCCTCGAGGGGGAGAGGATACAGTGAAAATGAATGCGGCGGAAAAATGGCCCACGGCGCGCCTCACAGCAAGCGCCATGGACGGCGAACGAACAGAAAAATCAATGAAAGAATCAAGCGCTGTAGCTGGCGAACTGAGCGCAGCTACACACGAAAACAAATGTGGTGTTGAGAGGAGCCAGGGCAGAGGCCCGAGGGCCGACGAAAACACTGCGAGGGAGAGAGACAGAGAGGGAAATAATGAAATAGGCGTCGCTGCCTGCGGCCATCGCACCAAACCGTGCGTAGCGGACCTCGCCAGGACAAAATGGACCAGAGGGTGACCGCCCGCGGGCCGAGGAGCAACGGGAGCGCAAACGGAAGCAACACAAGTGACCGAACAACCGACCAACGGATGAATGCGACGAGGATGAGTAGGTGGTGAGGGAGAAAGGGCGAGCCCTAACGCTGCGATCTGAACGATGGCCAGGGCGTGCGTGAAGTGGAGGAGATGGAAACGGAAGCTACAACTCGGTTCGCGCGGAACAAGAGCAACACCGATGGAACTACAGAGGAAGCAAGACAAGGAAGACGACCGGCTGCGGGGTGAAAAGGATTGGGGAAATAAGGAACGAGCGGGGCCGGGAAATGAAAAGAAGAAGGCGTGCACGAGATGCACGCCCAACGGAGTGGCAGTGTGCAAAGGACGAACCGACAAACCATGTTGCAGAGAGGAGATGCGTCCCGTCAGCCCTCCAGATACCCACACGGACATCGACACCCATCGTCACCACCAACGCGTACGAAAATCTACACGTTGCTGGACGACTCGGATGGGGCCGAAGGCGAGGAGGGCCAGGATGGCCAGGAGGGCGACGAGGACAGAAGAGGTCGTGGCCAGGCACGAGATTAGGACGCAGATACAAAGACAAAAGAGCTCAGTCATTTCCATATCAAGTGTGTTGGACGTAGAAGAATAGCAGCGCGCGAAGAGCAAAAGAAAGGCGAAGACGAAGCCGAAGATCAGAGGAAGAGAAAAAGACGCAGACAATATGCGATGTACAAACTGCGCGAAGAATATTCGTCTGCTTCCTCGGCTGCATCAGCACAGACGCACCGAAGAACGCGACGACGAGGATATACAGTGCACAGGTACACGGACGCTGTTGCTAAGTAATATAGAGAAAACAGAGAAGCGCAACACAAGGGATACAGAGACGCAGAGAGAGGAGAGAGGAGATGAAACTGCAGAGACGTGTTCAGGGCGCGGCCCGACACGAACGGATAAAACCAAAGATAAGTAGTGCGATCATAACAGAGCCCCGCTTGATGCGACACGCGCGATTAAATACGCGGCGACTGTCGACCGGGTAACGTACAAAACATCAGAGAAACGAGGGGAAAACAAACCGTAAGTAGGGTGGTAGTGGATGGGGGTGGGTGCTGGATACGTGTGAAGAGAGGAGGAACTGAGCGGGGCTTTGTATCTTCACAATAAACATCATACCATTCTCACGGAACAACAAAAGTAGTCTAGTGGCAAATTTGACAGTGACAAGACGTCGAACCGAAGCGGACAAACAGTGGACAAAGCAACATAGTTTACGCGTCGGGTGGCGTGGATTCATCTCTTTGTATGCACAAGCAAGTACAACGCTCGAGAGATGGCGGTGATAAACTGTAACGTATCTCATCCCATCGTGTGGGGGCGGGGATAACGCAAGAAAGTAGACTGCGCACAATTGTAGTGCACGGCGAGGAGGATGTGGCGAAAATAGGTGTAAAGCAAAGTAGAACCAAGCCGCTGTGTGGGGAAATGCTCGTTTGATGGAGGGATATTGATATGACGTGAGAACCGTGCGCGTTGGAGAGACAATAACGTCGCTCCGCGGTGGTAGGCGTCTCCGTCGCCCACAACATGAGGCAGTGGAAGATGCTCGCCGGCGGGGTTCGCACGGTGAGGAAGACTGCAACGTTTCAGAGCGCGACTAGGGCAGAAAGAGGGATAATCAAAACAGCAACGTATAGATGAGACTCTCCATCTACTGTGGTGGAGAAAGCAATTGTCGCAAGCGCAATCGTCCGACCAAGTGACCACCACACTGGCCAACGATGTCGGCGCACATAGTGATGATACACACGTGAGCACAGGTGACACGGGAGACAAGAAACACAAGCAAAACAAGCAGCACATACACACAAACCGAGAAACTGAACAAGCAAGCGCCACGAACAGAATCGGCTCGTACCACAGCCCTCGCCGAGGACGGAGGGAAGTAGAAGAGGATCATGCGAATGCTTTATGAAGATAAATAGGATTTCCGTGTTCTTGAAGAGTGTGTGCACACCGGCGCACAGCTGTCATGTAGAAAGGATGCGTAGAACATAAAGAGAAGAGCGCAGAAAGAGGGGAAATCATCACAGATACTGCGAGACGTCTAGCCATGACGAGTACTTCGATTGAATCGCACCAAGTACAACGTGCATTGGATGAAGACGATATGAGAGATCAAGAGGGAGGGGAGGAGGATGTAGCCAGGATGGAAAAAATGTAGAAAAGAAAAGCAGAATGTAGAACAAATCAAACCTCGGATATAAGAAAGAACACGAACGAATCAAACCTCTCTAAAAAGAAAGTCAATGCAGAACGAGCACATGCACATCAATGTACACAACATAAAAAGAGAATCAAAACAACTGAAGAGAACGAATCTTCTTCATCATCCACTTCGACGCATGCTTCGCATCGGCGACTCGTGTACACCATACCAGTTGGTGCGGCTTTACGAAGCTTCGTTGGCCACCGATTCGATTTGCTCCATGACTTCCTCGAAGTCTTCCAGGTTGAAAGGCTTCTGTAGGAAAGCATCGCATCCTGCGGAGAGCGCCTCCGACACTATAGTCTCATGGTTGTTCACAGACAGAGCCAAGATCACCAAACGGCGATGAGGACGAGATGCCGTGGCGCTGAACATTCGTTCAGCAGCACGAATACGACGAATCGCCTCGGCACCGTCGATCAAAGGCATCTGCAGATCCATCAATATGGTCGGCAGAACATCATCGGCATCGTCGGAATCGCTGCATTCACCATCGCTCTCGCCCTCGGCCTTACTGGCGAGGAGATCACAGATAGTGTCGACAGCCTCCAAGCCATTCTGCTCAACACGGACCGAGTAACCAGATCGCGCCAAGACGCTGCTGGTGAGCTTTAGAACCATGGTCGAGTCGTCGACAAGGAAGATGGGGCGCTTAACCGAGGAATACTTCGCGGACATTTCGGGACCTGTTGAAATCTGAAGCGAAGGCATGGTCGGGCCAGGGGCCACTTGGATGCGCAAATTGAGTTTCTGCTGCATCTCTGCCGATAAAATTGTACTGAAGCGGCCAGAAGTGGAATCAGAAGACGAAGAAAGCAGCGATGGCGCTGTGGTGACTGAGAGGGAGGATGAAGAAGGAGATTCAGACAATGCCGGGCCTTGCCAAGCTGCCACTGGAGTAGTGGGGAGACTGCGCTTCGGCTGCGAAGGGTATTGATTAGCAGTAGAAGATGCAGGTGGGTTGGAGGGTGGAGGGAGCTTCATCTTTCGCATCGGAGTAAAAACTGGTTGCTCGTCAGGGATGATGCTCATATGGAAGGAATTTTGGTGATGAGCGGGGGTAGGGGCAATGGCATTGACAATGGCGGAAGTGCTGGGCAAAGAGGATGTCAAAGCGGAGACCAAATTCGCTGGAACGGGCGCGGTTTGTTCAAATTCGTTTAATGGATGGTAAGGGAATGCAAAGAACCAGGATTTTTTGGATGCATTTGTTGCGGATGACGAAATGGACGGCAACGAGGACGAATTCGGTGAGAGCGGGCGACCGCAGCGTCCACCAAAGATCTGTACTCGATGTTCCATAACATGAACAGGAAACTTCGCGTTAGAAGAACTGGCATAGGCAACGTCTCGCAAGCAATAGGGCAAACACAGCTCAACTTGAAGGAATCGAGAAATAGGTGAGCTGATGTTTCTGGAGGAATCGGCAACTGGCGACGAATGCTGGGAGTAAAACGAAGTGGTCTCCGTTGATGCGGCGAGAGACGATTGATATTGTGGAGAAAAGGCAACGGTCGCGCGCATTGTGCGTGGCGAACGAGAAGCGATAGACCGCGAGGAATAATTCAAAGCAGATGGGCGAGATGGCACCACCATACTCTGCGCACGCAAGGAGTGCTGAGGAGTGGGAGCAGATTCGTTGCTTTCTGGAACAGTAGCAAGGTCGCCAGAGGGCACTTTCTTGTCCAAAGAAGCATCGGCTCCATTCGCCAAACTGACCCGCAACGAGAAGACAGCCTCAACAAAACTGATACGAGATGCTGCAGTAAGCTGCTGTGCTTGCTCGAGAAGGCACAATAGACTCTCCTGGAACCATACTCTGTCTGTAACAACCAGAGCTTGAACAGAAGGTGGCAAGGGTTCCACATGGACAGTGAATCTGGAATCAAACACGTTGAAAACTTCTATCGCCTCCGAAATGGTCTTGTCGACCAATTCAACAACGTTGATCGAATCCAAAGAGTAAGAAAATTTATTTGAGTCATGGGTAGTGATAGGGGCAATTCTCTCTTCATTGGATGGCGGAGGAGTCCGGGGAGTTCGAGGCGGTGGCGACATCGTACTCATCATTTGTAAATGGGAGAACGCTGAAAATATAGAGATAAAAAATCTAGTGAAAGCACTGAATCGACTGCAAAGCACGCGTTAGCAAGGATGTTCGAAAAAGCTCGCGGAGGCAGTCCTAATAAAAATGGAAAGGTCGACTAAACTTCGGCCTGCTCCACCTGCAACAAAGATGAGCGAGTGCGTTGACAACGCTGTTTCGTTGCGCACCCCCAACCTCGGTGGAGGTTTTTTCAGTAGGACGAATTTTTGGGCCAGCAGGCCGGACGCCGGACGCTTTCCTTGGCCTCTTAAATAAGCCCTCTTTTATTTATTCAACGCCTACTTTGGAGTATACTTACCGTCATCACTCCTGTTCACCTCCTTTTCTTTGGGAGGGTTTTTTCTCCGTTTTTTCCGCCACCTCTTCGTGTGCGGGCTTTTCCAGGCTTTTCCAAAGAGTCGATTGCCCAAAACCCAAGAACAAATAGGAAGGCCTGTGTCAACGAAATTTTTATTGCTGTCGGTGTCCAGTGTCTGTCATGCCCGTTATTGTTCATCCTAGGTCCTTTATTCGCTACGTTTTCATGTCGAATGTTCCTTAGAAATCATTTATCGTCGGTCGTTGTTGGTGATATTGCAGCAAGAAAATAAATATTGCGGAGACGGAATCCTTGTTAGGTGGAGAAAGGAGGTACCCGGTCTTTCAGTAAATGGGAGATGAAAAAGAAACCATGGCCCCATCAGAGAGCCACTCTGATGGCCTTGAACCAGATTCCAAATTTCTAATGGCCAATGCTGCCCATGATTTAAAAACGGTACGATTTTGTGTTGAATTTTATTTTTCATTTCTTGTTGTTTCTGAACCATCTTTTGCATAGCCGCTTGCATCGTTCAATATGGGAATTGAAGCAATTCGTCATTTAATAACGGACCTGGAAAGTCGAGTGCGACTTCATCCCAAGGCTACCCGTCTGCAAAATTACCTTGTTGAGCTGAACGGTCAACTCAGCAAAATGGAGCTGCAGAGCTGCTTGATGTCAATGGCCATCAATTGCTGCATGGACTACACCAAAGTTACCAGTGGAGCGAGCCTTGTCTGCCAAATGGATACAGTTGATATTCGAAGCTGTCTTGAAAACGTTTCCACCCTTGCCCCGTTGATGTTTGGAAACAAGCTGCAGTCACTTTGCGTGGAGTCTTTGCCGGACCCCGTTTGTCCTTTTGTGATAACCGATGGAAGGTGGTTGCAAGAGAACCTTCTTTCCCTCATGGAGCAATGTTTGCGCGAGGCGAAAGAGATTCCATTGTCGCTATCTATTCGTATTCACTTGGAATATCCGCAACAGGCGGAACCTGTTGTTGAGAAAGAAAATTTGTCGTTGAAGGTGCCCGAAACGTCTGAAGCCCAAATTGAGAACTCCAACGAAACTCTAAAGCCTCCCGCCATTTTGATTCCGCGGCGTCCTTCAGAATCCTCTCTTCAGAAAGATACATCACCTGCACATTTCATGTCCCCTCGAGCAAATCGCGTGCGCTTGTCGATTGGCTCAGTGAAATCGGAGAAGAGTGATGATAGCCTTATCGAAGCTTTGCCGCCAAGTGAAGGCGGAACGACACCGGTCGCATCTTATCATGCAGAACCAGCCCATCCTCATCACAACACCAATTGTACAAATGACGCGTTGAGGGAAACGATCTCATTCGTGAATCGGTTTCAGGTGCGCATGCTGGTCATCGAGATTCACCGAACAGCTTCCGTTCCCGATACAACTGTTGATAACAGCCCACACGTCGAATTAACTGACGAGCGAATGTTTCTCCATGGAAAGTCTTCGGCGGATATGGCGTTTGTAAACATGAAAGCCCGCTTGAAGTTTCTTCATGGACAGTACCGTCTACACCCAGGCCCAGATGGCATCAGTGATGCGATGGTCGCCTGTCTCGCCATTCCATATCGACCAGATCTCAATCGGAACCTATCGTTCATGGGCCAATCGTTTTGTTTGGCATCGTCATCGTCGTTGGCGTCAGCAGATCTTCTTGGAGGAGGACCAGAGGAGAAAGCTGTGAGCTCTGCGAAGGTGCCTAGCTTGTTGGTGTCCGGCCAATCATCGTCGTTGGACACCACCGATACTCGAGCCTCGGTTTTTCAATCGTGTTCTGCACTGACAACGCCTCGCTTTGACTCCCAATCTTCTTACCTTGGGTCCATGCCAACGACAGCTCGCACCATCTACTCCGAATCTGCCGCCGGTTCGTTGGAGTCGGAGCCCACCGGACAGCCAGTGACTACCAGCTGTAAAGTTGTGTTCAATCCCCTCTACAGCTTATCTGAGGGGAGCAATGCAGCGAGCTTCTCGCGCAGTTCCATCAATCAAGTGGCTTCATCTGCTTGGAGCTCCCCTGAGTCCTTCGTGAAGCCTCCCATAATCTTGGTCGACGACTCGTCCATGGTGCTCAAGTTGACGCGCACTGTTCTCGAACGATCGGGATACAAGGTGCAAGTCGCCCGCAACGGGCTCGAAGCGGTTCAAGCAGTGAGCGATCATTTAGCTTCTTGTGGCGGTCCCGGTGGTCAGTTGCTGCGAAGTCGAGAACTGTGGCCAGTGGTACTCATGGACTTGCAAATGCCTGTTTTGGACGGCATCGAAGCAGTTCGGCGCATACGCACCGCTGAACGAGAAGCATCCGCTGCCGAACAATCGCCCCGACTTGTTGTGTTGGCCTTATCAATAAGCGATGCCGATCCTGTTGTGTCCGAGGCGTTATCAGCGGGATGCGATGCCTTCTTGCAGAAGCCCTTCAACTTGGACGATTTTGAAGCAGTCGTCACTCGTCTCCGCGACATTCTTTCGCTGCGAACATAAAGACTCGCTGCTTTTTGTGACAAATCATCTTGTGACAAATCTATCAATATATCTTGTGACGAAGCTGACGCCAGCGTTATTCCACGTCTCTTCCGCCACTCCCGACGCCGTTGCACTGTTTCGCCTCGAGCGGTTGCTCTCATTTTGTTTCGCGTACAATGGCTTTTGGGCGTCGATTTGTTTGCTTTGTGTGCTTCTTCGCTTGCCTGTGAGCCTGGGCGGCGTTGTTCTTTGTCTAATCTCGTGCGCTTTGACGCTGCTCCACGTTGTCTTCCTTTGTGACGATGTCCTATGTGCTCGAAATATCTTATTTAACGCCTTGCAGCATAGCCCCTTGGCGTCCTTGGTATCGATGTTGCTTCTGTTTATCGTGGGTTCTTCGTTAAGTTTTTGTTCGCGTGATCGTGGTGATCCGCTTTGATCCGCCCCGTGGAGAGGGCTGCCGCTCCCGCACCCCACGTTGAATCAATCCTGTTTCTCTGTTTCGTGCGGTTTGTGGGCTGCGCCGTATGTGTTCATTGGTCTTGTTTCGAGCGCACGTTGTTCATTACAGTTGTTGTTCATTTTGATATGTTGATTTCTATCTTTGTTCGTTCTGCGTTATTCGTTATTCGATGGCTGACGAAGATGCCGCGGCGATGTGACGACGCGAATGTCTTTGATGGTACCGCGGTACTGCATCTCCTTGTTTGCTGGCTTCTCATTTGAGTGGCGCTTGCTCTCGATGTGTGAGGGCAGTCACTGATTTGACGATGCTCCTGTTGCTCGCCCTTATTACTCTGAGTGTTCTCCATTATTCTCGTTGCCTCTTCCTTCGCTGTGTTGCTGACTCTCACCACTGTTGATGCTGCTGTCGTCCTGTTTCTCTGTTTTTTCTCGCTCTTCTCGTGTCACGTCCTCCACGAGAATTCCTGCGTTTCAACCACAAGGACACTGCCTCTTGCCTCGTGTGTTTTTCCACTTCTCGTTTTTTCCTCAATTGTACTTGCGGCGCTTCTTCCCTTTCTTTGTTGACATCGCGACATGCGATGATGCTGGTGTTGTGCAGTCGTTGGGCGCTCAGTTGTTGTTGTGTTTCCGTGATTTTTGCACGTCTCGTCTGCGGAGCATGCGATCGTTCGCTGGTTTGCGCTGTGTTGTTTTTTCATCGCCTCCCTTGGCGCTTGACGACTTCGGTTTTGTTGTTGAAGCAGTAACGGGCGGATATGAGGACTCTTTGCTTCCATTCGCCCGGATCAGATTCGTTGGTCTTGATTCTACGGTTTCAAGTTCCCTCCTCCATCCATGGACATTTGTTGAGTTTCTTTCAAATTTTTCAAAACCTGTCTTCGACGTGGCAGACCACTGTGCGATTCTCGTTCGCACTTTGGTTCCGGTGGAAGTCAAAGATATTGATTACTGATAGTTCATCTGTTGCACTTACGGTGGCTACTACGTGGCTACTGCGGTGGCGGTTCATTTCCCCTCTTCGAAGTCTGTCGATATTGGCGTTTGATTGATTTCATCTTTATGTCTGCGTCGATGAACATGGCGCTCTCGTTGATCATCACCCTCCACCACATGTCTCCCAAGCGTCGCGCTGGTCTCTTGTATTCCACTCTCATTAACTCATCGCCACCTCATGTAACATCTCTTCTTCCCTTTCTTCCGAGAAATAAGTCAGAGTCACAAATACATTGTACAAACGGAAAAGGTGGTCGTATTTTAAGGACCGTTCAGGGACACAGCACCAAGACCGTTTCAAAGTTGAACTTCCAACTTCCATACCCAATACCCAAGACCGCCCACATCTTGATATGGCACACGGATGATGACGGGTCGATGCGATCCTTCTTGGCCTTTCGGCTGCTAACGGCACACAGCTGACAAAAAAAATAATCAAATTCTATTGCATTCTTCATTCTCGATTCTATTCTTTTCTCCATGTTCCGCTTCATCGTTTTAGTCTTGGCTCTCTTTGCTGCCGCAATTTTCGCTGACAACAATTTCGATGAGAAGTACTCTCAGCCGTTGTCCGAAAAAGATGTCACCTTAGGTATGCCCACTTGAGCAGCTCTGTCGTCGTTTCATGAAGATTTATAGGTCTACTCTTGTTTCACCAACACAGCAAAATTGAACGTAACTACCGGCGGACCGTACACTTACTCCGTGAGCAACCATCACTTTTATGGAACCGCCTTCGATGGCTCGTACATTGACACTTATGGATGCTGCTGCGGCCAGTCTGGATCATGCCGCAACAATCCCTCCTGCCAATGCCAAGTCAGCGTCGGTCCTCTCCCTCAGGGAACGTACACCTTGGGAAATATGTACACCTTCAAGGGCATGCCTTACTGCTACGATTTGTACCCGTCATCCTCCAACAACATGTGTGGACGCTCTGGTTTTTTGATTCACGGAGGTGGATGCTCTTCCAACCCTTCTGAAGGATGCATCGTCATTGAAAGCGAAAGCACTCGCTACATGATCAAGTCTGGTGCCACTTTGAAGGTGGTCGCTTAATCGTTTCCAGCGATTGTGCACAGCGCATTCTCTCATTACTCTTCGCCATTCCCATTCATCAATGCATTCTGGGTCGAGTCAGTTTTGTTTTATTTTTCTGTCCTATGCAATCTGTCAAAGCAGCCTCTCAACGGGCGCCAAGAAACCACACGACAAGATGAAGGAAAAGGTCATATATACACGGTATTATCTCTTCCTTTCATATCTCTGTTGCTCAAGTTGAGTCAACATAGACTACAATCGCCATAATTCTATTCCATTCCATGTAATTCCGCTTCAAATGCTTCCCTTGACTTATTTGGATATCTTTCGGGGACGGTGAACAGTTTTCTCTATCTTCGGCCGCTCACCAGGATCCAACAAATAAAAGCAGGCATGAACACAAAGTACAATAGAAGGTATCCATCCACCTGGGAACAAGCAGAATAATAGAAAGACAATCAAGCTGCTTCAGTACTGTGAAACACGGTGTGAAATGTGAAACGGTGAGTGACACCTGGCAAAATGAAAAAAGATATCAGCCTCTTGAGAGGCTCGAACTCTCGACCTTACGCTTACTAAGCGCATGCTCTAGCCAACTGAGCTAAAGAGGCATGTCGACGTGGGAGCAATTGTTTATATAAACAATATTACTGTTGATTGCAATGTTGTTACTTGGGGCTATGGGCTATAATCAAAGTCGATTTGATCACAATTAAAACACACTCGTAAGTCGTCGATGGACCATGGTTTATGCTGTGTTCCCCAGTGTTTCCAATCGCAGTGGCAGCAAACGTTTTCATTACGTTTTGTCCTTGAGCTGCCGCTTCGGTCGGATCAATGATATTCTCACTCAAACTAGTATCATCAATACTTTGGCGATTGGTGTTTATTTTTCTGTCATTACCTCCTTGGACACTGGATACTGGGATAACTTACTCAACGTGATGAACGATAACGGATGTGGCGATGACTTTTATCTGTTTTATTGTCGGATACGCAATATCATCATCGCTGGTATCACCACTGGCTGTATAGCCGTGATTATTACCTTTTTATACTATTTCAAGCCTCCTCAGAGCGCAGAAGACTGCATTGTCATCAAAGTTAATGACTTTCCTGTCAGCGATCTGCAGGGTAAGCCGTTAGAGCCTCAAGATATCGCCTCCCATCCTGAAGTATCCCCACCATTGCACAGTCGCACTACTTCTGCAGCAGCTGATGTGGAAATGAAAACCACACCAAGCGGCGCTGGTTCTGTCGATGGCATGGAGTCCATGGTTTACCGCGATTCCAATCTCCTTCTGCCCAACGCCCGAAAGGAGTTCGAGGCCGCATGGAACGAGTTCACCTTGGATTACATCGAGTACTTGGAGCTCATGGGCTACATCGCTGTGTTTTGCACCTATGTGTCTATCATTTGCTTTCTCTTCCTGCTGATGTCCCTCTACGACAAGTTCTCCGTCCCGACGAAGTACATTTGCAGCGGTACCAACATCCAATCCACCACTGCTGCTGGCATTGTGTTTGGGTCCTTCGGCTGCTTCGCGCTTTGTGCGATGAAGATTGGATATGGCACCGAACTGTTCCCACGATTTGCCGCCCGCATCGGGTTGAAGGCGTCTCCGCATCTCTATCGGCTGGTCAACTTCACGGCGTATGTGCTCCTTCACTTCGCCGCCCTGTTCACGCCCCTATTCGTGGCCGTATATTTAACGGTTTGATGAGTAGGATCGTCTTGTTCTTGTGTACATAGTAGACGCACCCTATTTATAATACCATTCCTATCATCTAACTCGTGAAACTTTGTTTGCGCAACCCCATCGGTGTGTGGCTGTTCACCAGTAGGCGGACGGGTCGCTGCGCCCACCTCCGTAGCCTTGCTGCCTTGGCGCCGGCTGTTGCTGTTGAGGCGGTGCTCGTAACTTGACGCGGGCGGAGATCAAACCGCCAGGCGCAGCCGCCGCCGAGCCCATCGCAGACGACGGTGTGCACTCTTGACGGATACGCAACGACTGAGCGAGGCTGGTGGGGTTGGCACCGCCGGGCTGTGGCGCATGTCCACCGGGTAGCGGCCGTGCGACCACCGCTTGAGGTGGAGGAGTGGCCCTGGCGGCAGAAAAGCGTGCATCGTTGCCAACCGGAGCCGGGATTCGCGATGAAGACGATGAGGCATACGTTGGTGGCGGCTGGCTGTATCTGTACTCCTCCTCGGGAGCGGTGAATGGCGACGGCTCTCTGTCGGCGTGCATCGACCGGTGCCGTCTGTCGTCGACTGCCTCTGCTTGAGGAGGCTGCGTCTGGTACCGACCGGAAGATGGCCCAGGTCGAACTGGGATACCCGATGCGCGTGACGACGTAGACGCTGCGGAGCCCGGCCGAGCACCACGGTCGAGGGCATCGCTGCTGGCGTCCCGGGCTGCTCTCTTCCCGGCCCCATAGTCAAACCGCTCGCCACCGTCACGTGCAGCAGATAGGCCACCGTGACTCGCTGGTGCTGCTGCAGCGTGTCGTGATGAAGGCGCAGAGATGGGTGCAGCAACGACCGGTGGAGCGTGCTTCTCACGGAGGTACTGAATGATCTTGACCGAGCCCTGCTGGATGATCTGCGTGCGAATGTGACGCTGAGGGTTGCCTTGGATCAAGAGCGTTTGCAACGCCGGCAACACCCCGAGAACACTGGGGATTTCTTTGAAATCGTTGTTCTCCAGCGACAGAAACTGCAGCTGCGAGGCCTCTGTGATGGACACGGGCAGCGCCGTGAGGTGATTCTCGCTGACGTCCAGGTGCGTGAGGTTGACATAGATGCGGAAGTCAATCTCCCCGTCAGACAGCATTCGCAACTGACAGCCATTCAACTGCAAGCGTCGTAGTGCTGCTGCACCACCTCCTCGCATGAGACTGTTGCTGCAGCCGGCGACCAGGAACCGCGGAACTTCGCCCAGCGGGTTGTGCTCCAGCACCAGCTCGGTCAAGTTCGGAAATCGCCACTCGTCGTCACTCGAGATCGTCAACAAACGATCAACCATCGCGGCAGAGAGTTTGTTGTAGCCCACGTCAATGCCAACGATCTCTGGCCAGGGATACGTCTCCAGCTCGCCGTAGTCGATCAGTGTCGCCATCGCAGACCGCTGGAAAGCGTGGGACAATTGATTGTTCGCCAGTTTGAGCGTCTTTAAGTCCGTGAACAAGGACTGAATGGCTGCGAGAATGGGAAAGGGGAGTCGTTGGAAGACGTTGTGCTGCAGCTGCAAGGTCTTGACGGTGTGCACGGAGGGGTAGGGACTCAAGATGTCGAGGACGTCGTCCAGGTTGGCGTCCTGCAGCTGCAGCTTCGACAGGTCCAGGACGCCGCCGTTGATGTCGCGCAAGCGAAAGGTCAAACCGTTTACGAGCTTCGTACGTGCATGTGCTGCCGCGGCCGCGGCCGATGCCGCCGCCAGTGAGCCCGAGCCGGCAGTATTCACTGGCGGCGAGGACGGTGTCGGTTGCTGCCGAGCAATCCCCGTCGCAGACGTTGACCGATAAGATGCAGCAGCTGATGGTGCTGCAGATGGAGCGAGACCATCTTCTTCCGTCTCGTGAGGATGAATCAGCGACGGTCCGCGGGTGCGCAGATACGCCTTGATGTCCTGGCAGTTCTTCTGCAGCAGCGTTTGGCGGATGGTTTTGATGCGATTGCCTTCGAGCTTCAAGATCTGCAGTGGGGTGATGTAGCCCAAGGTGGCGGGCAGGTCCTGAAGGTCGTTGTTGGACACATCCAACACCTTCAATGCCTGCAGAGCCTCGATCTCCGCTGGCAGCACTGTGAGCGAGTTGTTGTGAATCAGAAACTCGCTGAGCTGTCCCTGCAGCTCCAACGTGGTCATGTCGACGTCCGTCAATCGATTGTACGAAAGTACAAGCTGGTTGAGTTTCGATTGGCGTCTAGGCAAGAGCGGAAAGTCTGTGAGCTGATTCTGCGAGGCGTCGAGAGACTTCAGCTGCACCAGTGTCGACAGATCCGGCAGAAACTGCAGTTGATTCGACGAACAGTTAATAGTTTCCAGGGCTGTGAGTGCGGCCAGCGATGGGATCATGCTCAATCGGTTATGCGCGACGTTCAGACTCACCAACGTCGTGCAGGAGAGGCCCGGCGGCAACTCTTGCAGTTGGTTGTGGGACAAATCGAGAACGCGCAGATTAGGCAGGTAGAAGAGCGATTGTGGAACACGAATCAACTTATTCGTCCCCAACGACAGATCGCGCAGATCTTGAAGGCGTCCAATTTCCTCGGGAATGGTCGGCGATAGTTCGTTTTGACTTAGGTCGAGGATACGCAGGGCGACACATTCAGTGAAGAGTTCCGCGGGCAATGGCCCGGTCAACTTGTTGCTTCGTGCTTTGATTGTATGACACGTCGTTAAATTGCCCACAGCGGAGGGAATAGAGGTGATTGCATTGAAGGAAATGTCCAATGACCGCAACGGTTCAATCTCCCAAAACTTTTCACCCTCTTCAAGCGCCTCATCCAAATGAAACACTTGGCGAGGAACTTCAACTAAGCTCGGCTTGACTGAAGAAAGATTTAAGTGTCCTTCTCGTCGAGCTTGTTGGAATTTCTTCGTCAAACTCGAGTTGGAAACAATGCTCTGCTCGTGCGCTGAGCCCTGTCGCGCTTTGTTGAAAAAATCGGGATTCACCTGCCGTCCTCTCATTTTGTTGCCACGAAACAATTGTTCCCAAGTATAGAAACAGGACTTTCTTGTTGTCCTAACAATCATGTGATTCTTTCTTTCTTCTTGGCAGTTCTTCGATCGAGTTTTGGCACCGTCCGCAGAGAAGACCAACGGATCATCGCACATGATGATGACGATGCCGCGGCCGTTACAAATTTGCCGACTGGTTGGCATGATGACGTCACCAGTCACCCACCAAAACTGCATTATTCCATGGAATTTCCAACACCAAATACCTTCTTCTGTCATGCTGCGCAAGCATGGATCACGTTCCTACCCCTGACTAATAGATGATTTACAAGCTATTCTTCTTACTCAACTTTTTTACTCCTGCTGCTTGTTGGAAATGGGCGAACTTGTTGCTAACCGCCGCAAAGGCAGTGCGATAGATATGACCGGACAAAACGGTCTTCGTGGCTTGCTTTCCATTTGGATCGTGGTATTTCATTGCCTCTACTACGACCATAATCCCATCGACCTCCAGGGATCTTCGTTGATGCCTTTGTTCTTCTTGTTGTCGGGCTTTTCACTTACCATCGGCTACTACAAGAAGATCATCAATCCATCGATGCCGCAAGCCTATCCTCTTCCTTCCAACCAAGCAGGCAATGGTAAGGACGTATTCACCTTTGATTGGTGGCGATTCATGTACTTGCGTTTGGTGCGAGTGCTGCCGGTCTACGTCATCGCGAACGCCCTGTGCTACCCCGCGTTCTTCCAAGGATTCGGTGCATTCGATCCCAAAGATACCCCTCAGCTCATCAACACGACCCTTACCACCTTCATTCCTGTGGCTACGTGGCTGGGTGGCTTCCTCGGGATGCCTTTCGACGGACCTGCGTGGACGGTGTGCACGCTCATCGGCATGTGGCCGTTCTTCCCGTCGATGCTGCGATGGCTGGCGAATAAATCGGACCACGCCTTGTTGCAGTGGATCCGGTACTTCTACTGGATCCAAATGATGATTTTGATCGTCGTCTTCGTCGTGCTGCTCATCGTCCTGGGCGGCAACTTCTGGCCGGCGTTCATCTGCTCGACGATGCACCCACTCTCTCGCTTACCTGTCTTCGCCATGGGCGTCGCCGCAGGTATTCTGACGTTGAGACACCCTCCGAATCACCAAACGCCTGTCGATAAGAGGGTCGAGGGAAGAGCTGCTGGTGAGGAAGGGAAGAAGGATGAATACGCCGTCGTGCCCACGGCGGACGAGGAAGTCGCCGCTGTCGCTGCCGCCACAGCGACGCCTGCCCATGAAATCACTCACATGCCTTGGTTCCAAGACGGTGCTTGGTACATGCCCTTAGCGTGGTGTTTCTGCGGCGGTTGTGCGTCGAAGGATGGTCCGTCGTCGGTTGTGTTGGAGAACACGGCGTACACGACGCTTGGGCCGGCGGAGGCCACCTCGCTGCTCACCTCGCAGGCGCTGAGCATGTTCGGCATCACGGCCCTCACGGTAATCATTGACATCATCGCTCGCTATGCTGGCGGAGCCGATGGCATCATGGGCTCCATCTGGCTGCAAGCGTTGAATCCTTTCGCGCAGCTGTCGTTCATCGTCGCCTTGACCCGCTGCGACCAACCGTCCGATTCCACTGGAGGTAACCACCGCATCGTTCATACTCAATGGTTCATGCTCGTGCGTCATGTGTCTGTTGCTGCGGTTGTCTTTTAGGCAATTGGGTGTCCCGCGCCTTGCGTCACCCTTGGCTGCAGTACCTCGGCGAGCTGTCGATGTCGGTGTACCTGATCCACACGGTCATCGCCTACTACCTGTGCTGGGCAGTCTACGCTCGAGGAAGCATTCTGTGGCCGAAAGAGGCCTGTGAACAGTACGCTCATTTGGCGGACGACGACGCGTACTTGGACTGCGCCACGTCGATTCTGAAGCACGTGTCGACGTATCCGGACTGGTCCTTCGTCGTCGTCACGCCGCTGTCGGTGCTGTTCGCGATGGTCCTCTACCACGTCGTCGAAATACCCGTCGCGGCATATTTCCGCGGCTGAGGGCCTTCCTATTCGCCGTCGCATATCTCCTTTACTCCTCCCTCTGACTACCCTTCGGCCTGCTTCTGTCGCTGTTGTTTTGTCTGCTGATGCGGTGAAGGTGTCCTTCGCTGCCGCTGCCCCTGTCTCCTCTCCTCTTCTCTCATCTCATCTCGTCCTTTAGTTGCAATGGCCCCGCGTCGCACTTTCCGTTTTCGTCCGCGACGCCTCGCCCCCTACTGTCTCCTCCCTCTCCTCGTCCTATTCACGCGTCTCTCGTCGTCACACGTTGTTTTCGGTCGCCGCAACCCCCCTCCGCCGCGCCCGCCCCTATTGCCTTCACCTCCTCTGCGTCTCCATTCCGCGAACCTCTCGTCGTCGCCTCTTGCTGTAGTAGTTGTGTGCCATTCCCCGCACGTATTTGATTCCCTCTCGTTTCACCCATTGCGAATCCTCTTGTCCCATCCCGGCGATGCACCGACGGAGCACTGCTATCGGTCGCTCCGCGCGGGCGTCACTCGATAGCCGCTTCTGTTTCGCTCATTCTCACCCTTCAACCCTTGTTTTGATGTCAGGGCGACTGTCCTCGGTCGTTCCGTTCCATTCGCTCGCGAGAGCATTGTTTTCTCTGTTTTTCTTTCGACCCTTCGACCCGTTCGACCGGTCCGTTGCCGCAGAGGGGTTGTTCAACGCCGATGGCACATCTGCTCGCCAATCACCTGCGACCACGGCTCCGCTCACCACAATCCGAGCATCGTGTCGCGTCTTGTCGTTTAGTGCCTCTTTCTCTTGTGTCGTACGTTCAGTCGCGTAGTAACCGACGCCAGCGAAGCCTCGAGGGGTTAGGATTTGGGCTAGTTCGTTCATTCGTTCGTTCTGTCGGTCTGTAACGGAACCTTCCTCCAGCAGTGCTGCTGGAGGTTGTAAATCGATGAATGTCTGTGCTTCAATCTCTGTTCTTGGCGTGTTTCGTGTTGTCGAGGCCGTCGTCTCGCTGGTCGCAAGGGACCCCGCGGCGGACAGCCGATGGTGCGACCCGCGTGTCCCGACCGACACTGGCAGCGATCTCGGGGGCGACAACGCTCTCTTGTCTGTGCGGAGAAGGAATTCTTACGGCACATTACACAATGAAAGCCTGTCCACGACGTCCACACGCATAGGACAGGAGCGGCGTGGACGGCACAGGCGCAGGCCGGGGGTACAAGTGACGCGACAGAGGGAGATATTGCAAGGTAAATCGAAACAACGTGAGGAAAGTGAGTGAAGACAGTGTACAGGAGCAGAGAGAAGTCATTGGATGTAGTCTATTCTAAGAGCGGGTGGCGACTTGAAGGATGCCAAGGGGGATAACGCGGCGACATCGGCGGCGACCATGGCTGGCACACCGGTGCAGCCACTTGCAGCAGCACCGTGGACAACGACGACGATGCGATGCGATGCGAGGCCGTCCAAACGCCAGAGTTCAAACAGGCGGGCCTCTGCTGCGAGCTTAGCGCAACGGAAGAAACGCAGAAGAGCAGCACCAGCGACAGCAACGACGTGAGACGAGGGAGAACCTCTTCGCCGTCGACGGACAAGCACACGACAGCGGGCGGTGTCCTCAGAACCAATTTAACACGGCCACAAAACACATAAAACGAAAAGAAAATCAGAAAATCACCATGAAAACGCACCAGAAGAATCGCCCCAACAGAAGGGCACGACTCCATCTCGGATCCCCGCAGGTCAGCGCCGCGCTGTGGAGGGGGCCTCGCACAATGAGAAACGAATGGAAAACGAATGAAAAACCACCCACAACCGCGCTCCTCCATAGTGATGCACAGGGGGGTGGCCTGGTTTATTGCTGCTGCTCCTCCCGACGGTTAGTTGGGGATGACGACGTGTTCGTCCTTTAGCAGACACTTCAGCGTCGTGCCGACCCCGCCGACGTTGTCGATGCACAGCGGCAGCTCGCTCAACGGATGCCATAGCGGCGGCACTTGTTGCGCGTCTTCCTCCATCATCGTTGCATACACATGGCACAGCGCATCGCCGGTGGCTTCTTCCTCGGTCGCTTCGCCTTCGCGTGAAGTGTGGTGACGGCAGAACGCGGCAACGTCGTCGGCGTTGCGCAGCTGCAGCACTGTCGCCGCCAAGTTGTGGTGCTCGGTAGGATCGCGGTGCAGGTCGAAGAACCAGACCTTGTGGGGATGCTGCGCGATCTGCATCTTCCACTGGCCCATGCGCATGGCCTTGTAGTGACCCGAGCGCCAGAAGAGCTTCCGTTCCGCCGGGTACGCAGGGTACGTGAAGGCCTGAGCCTCCTCATCGCTCAACGTTGCATTCTGCACGAACGGCCAGAAGCTAAAGCCATCCATGGAAGACATTTGGTAGAGATGCTCTGGTTGAGGCGACACGATGGAAGCCACGGACTGCGCAGGGTCGGCGTGACGCTGCAGGATGCCGTCGATGATGTCGACAAAGGTCGGGACCACGTCAACGTGCGAGGTGATCGCGTGCACGTCTCGTTCCTTCGACGATAGTGGCGAAGGAGAAGAAGAAGCCATACCTTGAGGCCATTGCAGGAAGAAAGGAACCCGAACACCGCCTTCAAACAGCGACAGCTTCCACCCGCGGAACGGCGCGTTGATGTGCGATACGCCGGTGTACTCCGCGCCGCCGTTGTCCGACGTGAAGATGACCAATGTATTGTCCCATTGCTTTGTCGCTCGCAATTCTTCCAGCAAACGGCCGACTCCGCGATCCAACGCCCGCAACATCGCCGCGTAGATCCGCGGGATGCCCGCAGGTACATGGGCCAGCTCCGGTGCGTTGTAGTCTTCGCGCGTGGCCTGGAAGGGATTGTGCACCGCGTTGTAGGCCATCATAATGTGCCAGGGACCATTCTTCGCGGCTAATTGACGGATCAAGGATACGCCTTGTTCCGTCAGATAGTCGGTCATGTACTGATCGGGTTGGAAGCGTGGACCGTCGTTGTGTTGCACGAAGAACCCCAGGCTGGCGGCCAAAATCCAATCTAAATCCGCGTGGAATTCTCCTGGCGTAACCAAATTGGGGTCTCCGAAGTACGAATACAACGATCCGCCGTACGGAAAGCACAACGATTCATCGTAGCCGTGTTTCCGGGGAGATCGCTCCGGTCCATACCCGCTGTCCCATTTGCCCAAGAAATAGCTGTGATAGCCAGCGTGATCAAGATAATCTGCGAGCATGGCTTTGTCTCGTGGAATAAGCGTCAAATTGTGCAAATGTGGCGCGATGTCAAAGAACTCTTCGTGGAAAATGGGCTGCACTTCATCGGCACCACGTTTGCGGCTGGCGAATCGCGCGAGGAACGGCGGTGTCGGCGTGAATTCGATGCCGAGCTTGGTGGAATAGCGACCAGTGAGCAAGGCAGCACGAGAAGGAGTGCAGGTTGAATGGCCTGAATAGCTTTGTACAAAGTTAACGCCATTGTACCGAATTGAATTGATGTTGGGGGTGTCGGCACCGAGGCGTGTTCCCAACGCGTCTGGAGCGAACGAATAGTCCGAAAGCTCATTAAAACCCAAGTCATCCGCAAGAATAAAGAGAATATTGGGCAGCTCTTTGTGCGTTTGCTCAATTTGATCGGTAGGAATGCCTAAGGCAGCGAGGTGCGATGATTTGTCGGCCCAGTTCTGTAGCCAGTGCACAGGCTGCGGAGGCAACGGAGGTTCGATCAATTTGTACCACAGAACATTGCCAATCCCTTGGAAATCAATCTTTACCAAGTAGAACTTGTACAACGCCACAGCAACAGCCGCAATAACGACTGCTACCACAACTGAGGTGTTCCGAACGGTCATGGCGATTCAACCTCGGACACAAAAATGCAATTACCCGAGAAGCAGATGAATGGTCTCTACTTTTCTATGGCATACCATGCAATTTCCAATGTTTTCCTTGCATTTCTGAAGCACTGGTCGCAAGCAAAGCAATCGAATCTCTTCCTCTGTTGTTCTGCTTCTCCGGCCTGTTCCTTTTTCCTCCGACACAGCGGAATCACTGCACATGATGACGATGACATCCCAAGCGCAGCAGCGTAGGGCCCTTACGAAAAAAACGACTGGCGAGCTAAATTGGTTGCCATGTGGACGAAACTGAGGCGTTCCAGATGAATAGCATTTTTCAGTAAAAATAGTCTTGAGAGACAAAGTTGCAAGGGATTTGCTGTCAACGAGTAGTGAACGAGATCGAAACATCGATATGGAACTGACAATGTGTAACGCCTTCTGCCCCCCCCCTCTGGTTTTCGTACAAACAGGAATATGCGTACATGTTCTTGGCCCTTGATGCAAATGATCATGTTGCCATCCTCTATGAGGTACTGAGACCTTCAGCGTATGTAAGTAAACTGCCGTTCACAGCAGAAGATGGCATCGGAGCGAATTGATTAGCCTAGGAGGGTGCGAAGACGGTTACACACTTCTACGAGGCACAGAATGATTGGGGAATATCGTAATGAATGAGACTGTGCAAATAAAACAATAAAAGAAACTACTCTAAAGAATAACCTTTGCCTATCGTTCGACCCGGTGAACTCACCGACAGCATCAGGCGGGTTGAATCACGATGAAGCATGGCGCCGCATATTCCAAGGACGACTTGATCTCCTTTCGCAAATCCGGATCTTCAATGGTTGCACACATTCCTTCAACCACATCGTCCATGATCTGAGGGATGAAGTAGTGACCGACTCCTCCCTCTCCAATGCGAAAAAGAGATGGCACAGCACCTTCAGGCGGCTGTGTATAGACGTGGGGATCAATAAAATGGCCCAACTTGCCTTCAATAGCATCCATACATACAATCATTCCCCCTGTTATTAGTACAATGACCTTTGGATCGGCCATTTGATTCATTTCCTCAATAGCGACATCCAGAGCAGTGAAGTTTGTTGGGACGAACATCTTCATTTCACACGAGTATTTGTGGCGAAAGTACTCCGTGATCCAGGCAGCGTCAGCAAATGCCAATCGGCCATCTTTATTCTTCGTGTCGAACCCCATCTCCATCAGTTCTTTATCGATGTCTTCAAAATTAACGTGAACGTCGAAGAGCAACGACGCGATGGTTTGCATCACCCTCCATCCACAGCCCCAACCACGATCGTCTACGCCATCGCAATTGTACCAATACACGCGCTTATACTCGCTTAAGTAAATTCGTTCCATTTCTTGTGCTTGGCGTCGGATATACTGATACCATTCGTTGTAATCGGAGTACACTGTAATGCCGTTCAAGAAACACGTTCATGAAGTAGAGGAGCAGCCGCGTTTGAGAAGGAAGTCAATCACGCTACGACCTATATTTTACCTCTGGCTTGCTTGGAGCCCAAGCAGTACTATGGGAAATTAATGTTTGATACTTGCGGTATCAACGTATCAACCTTCCGAACCGAACCGTCTCACCGTCTCATGGAATGGGGAACGTTCACAGGTTTGTTCAAAATAATGTAACGGCTTTGATTGAGACCATTGACGTCGATCGAAGAAGACCAAGAAGATGTGTGCGAGACTCAAAGAACACTGAGGTTAGAAAATTAAAGTATTGCCGGGAGTCGTCATGACGGATATATCCTTCGTCGATAGCATCGACCGGCTCAAGGTAATGAATTTTTTCGACCCATTCCGTGCGCAAAAAATGTGACTTTGTCTGCTGCCATATTCTGTACAGGAATCATTCCTCTGGGCCGCTGCTCAGCAGGGAAATACTCAAGATTGTGAGGCTCTCATCAAAATTGGTGCGGATATAAATTGGCGGAATCCTGATGGCGATACTCCGCTGTTAGCTGCATGTCGCAGGGGGCACACGGAAACGGTGGCTTTTCTATTACAAAACGGGGCCAGTGTGAATATCACCGGCGGGAGAGACAAGAATTCTGCCCTTCACATTGCGGCATTGCGAGGGGACGAGGCAGTGGTTGACGCTCTTCTACGTGCGAACGCCGACACCACCGCTCGCAATGGGAGCGCGCAAACCCCGTTGGACATCGCTAATGCCAAGGGCCACCGGCAAGTGTATTCCCGCCTCATGCGAAACGATCGATCTGGGCTAAATACTCGTCTTCCAACGTCTAATGCCGTTCTCGGCGGACCAATCGCTCGGCAAGAGCTTCCCGCCTTGGCCGCCACCTCAGTTGCATCGTCAACGACGTCGTTGTCCGCCGATCAAGCCGCCGAAATGCGGCGAAAATCTGCCCTCGATAAGGTCGCGCAAAGAGTCGCAAAGCAAATTGGGGAGGGTCCTCCTTTGTCGCCCAATTCGTTGGCGAAAGCAGAAACGCCGTCGTCCTCGTCGACCATTCCACCGTTGAAGCGCGAGAGCAGTGCCGCCGCCAAACTGCGAGACGAACAAAACTCCAAACTAACGCAAGCGGAAATGAAAGAAGAAGGACCAAGAAGTGGCTCCAGCAGTCTACGAAGCTCTCGTGATAGCCCATTGCCCTCGACGACGGTGAAAGGTGACCGACCGTCCTCGACGATGGGTTCCTCGTCGAGTGCCTCATCGTCGTCCTCCAGTGGCTATCAACTATACAACCCGCAACAACAGCATCAGCAACAACTGTATGAAGACCAACAACAGCAGATTAACGCCCTTCTGAAGCTGTTAGACGCCGAACAGCAGCAGAAGCGTTTGCTGGAGTCCAAGCTGGAGACATTCGTGCGCCAGAACAAACAGCTGATCGAAGAGTTCAACATCGTCCATCAGTCTCGCATGACGCTGGAAGAATCCAACGCTGAACTCCATCGTACAATCAATCGTTTACAAGCCCATCCAAGTGTTGTGGATGCCATGACGGAGCTGGAAGACATTGAAGCGCTGGCGTCGGACCTCAAGCGGGCGCTGAGCAAGGTCGAGGCGCGCAAAGAAATCCTCGTGAGGAATCAATTGGAAAGTCAACGAGAACAGCGGCTATGTGTGATATGCTGTGAGAAAGAGAAGTGCGTGGTCCTCTTGCCGTGTCGGCATCTCTGTTTATGTGCCGCGTGCTCTCGAGACGACCGCCTGACGCAGTGCCCGCTGTGCCGCGACGACATCGCCCATAGAATCAACGTGTATGCTTGATATCTCGGTGCAAAGCTTCTCCGCGCAGTAGCTCTCTCGCAGTACTTGCGCTTTTGTATATTTCCGCTGCCTCTCGATTGCTGCTTCCTCACTGTAAATTGTAAATGTCCCGTGAGTATCTTGCCAAAGGAGTTGAAGAGGAGACCGGGTTCGAGAGAGCCTAAAGGTGTTTTAGGTTGTTTATAGATTGTTTGAGCACTACAGAGGTCTACAAACTATAAAGGGGGGGAACAAAGTCGTCAGCCGCAAGGCCGAACATAACGTGTCATATGAGATGCTGATCTCGCCTCGCTTCGCCTTAACGCCTTATTCTGACATTTAATTTGTTCGTGTGCGCGTAATCTGAGAAACTCAGTAACACTAACCAAGAGATTTCACAGTCTTGACAACGAAGCTACTGGTCTGCAAATTTCAAGCCGATAACCCATAAACCATAAACCATTAACCATAAACCATAAACCATAAACCATAAACTATAAACCGCCTCGGATAACGATTTGTACTAAAGTTCGCTCGATCTTCGTGATACACTATGTTAATAAAATGAACTTGATGTACTTAATACATGAGAGTCCTCGCGAAGTTTCGCCGTCCCCGTCCCCATCGATACGAGAATCACATGAATGGCACTGATATGCCACAACAATCAGAACAAAAAACAAGCTCTCTGAATCTTCATAATAGCATTGAAGGGAGAATCCTTTTTTGAGAATGGCAGCTGAAAACATCAATGGATTGATCAGCAAGGCGGGCTGCTTCTGCCTCAACGAGAAGGCGGCCAGTCATCCCTTCTCGAATCTCTTTGCTCCAGATCATTCAGCGTTCTTGGAAAGCGATGCTGACGAGCAGCTTTTGATTACCATCTCTTTCAACCAAACTGTATCGCTGAAGAACCTCGTCTTTCATCTCCCCACCGACGAGACGTGCCCGCAATCAGTGAAACTGTACCTCAACCAGCCATCGTTGGGGTTTTCAGATGCAAATGGTAAGCGCCGTTCGTAGAAATCTCTGCTCACCTGGTCATTCTAATGAGAAGGTGGTGATGAATGAACAATGTGCCTTTAGACATGCCCGCGACGCAGGCGCTGACGCTGTCTCCCTCCGACTCCGTCGAGCAGCCCGTGCAACAGAACTTGTCTGCTGCGAAATGGCAGCGAGTGGACAGCATTACTATCTTCGTAGAGAACAACCACGGTGCCGAAACCACAGTCATCCATGGACTGAAGATCTTCGGTGTGCCCATCCACGGCACCAACGTGTCCGAGATCCACAAGCAGTACGTCTCCTATTCCAATCTACCACTCTCATCTGCAACGACTAACCGTTTATGTACCTGTGTAGACGTGCTGAGGATCATTAAACCCGCCACAGAAAGCGATGCACTTAGTGTTGTAGCCTTTGTAGTGTTCGTTTGTACAGTCTCCTAACCGTTGGTGGCCAGCGGGGGCTTCGCTGCCCGCTGCTGCCGCTCTCTCCGACAACCGGTGTGCGTTGATCTCCAAAACGTCTTGCAGCCACGAGGCACCGATCAGCATGGAAATAAAAGGCGAACCACATGAAGCGCACTAGCCCATATCGGTGCGATGCGGTGCAGTACAAGCGACCTTCAGTGGAGTCGTCGCACCTCCCACGGTACCGCCTCTCGGGGGGAACCGTCTCGCCTCGCCAAGCACATATAGGTCCCGTATTATCACTAAGAACGCTGGGTGAAGAAAGCGCGTAGTTTCTTCGCGTTGCCAGGGCCCACCAGCGGTGCCAGCTGCGCTTCTGTCAGCGTCGTCAGCGTGGCCAGGTCGCGGACGTGGTGCATCACGTCGCGGAAGTTGTGCACGTTGATGCCCGGTAGCGACAGAAGCATTTCCTGCGCGGTCAGACGGGCATCTGGCAAGGCGGTGGTTGACGAGGAGTTCGCTATCGGCTCGTCGCCGGGTCCATCGATGTTTTCCAATGCGGAACCCACCGTCACCGCCTTGTCGATGTCCGCTTCGTCGTGCTTCGCGGCGATCGTCTTGAATATGGCCACCGTTTGCTGTGGCGACCGTGACCACAGAATGCGCAGATGCGGAAAAGACTGAGCGAGCAACACCAGCTTCGAGACGATCGAATTCGGTGATATGTCTGCGCCGAGATCGCCGGTCGTCGTGAGGCAAAACGGCTTGTCGGGCTGGAACTCGATCAGCAGACACGGGTGGCGATAGTACCGACTCATCGCTTCCGCCTGGTTGTACAGCCGACCGGAGGCGAACGATTGGAACAAGTCCGAGATGCCCTTGCGTTCCACACAGATCTCTGGCGCCAACACGTAGTCGCCGATGTACAGCGTCCGGGGCACGACCTGCCACTGCTGCGTGACGTGCAGCAGCGACGGCAACGTCGAGCGAAACTCGCGCACGTCGACGACGATTTTCTTGCGTTTGCTTGGCGGCAGAGGGAGCATCGTCGAGGCCGCCATCGATGTGCCGATGGGCAGCCCCGACATCGCCGAGGCCGACGACGATGAGGCACCGTCGTGGTGGTGCGCCAGGGCACGCGAGTCCATCGTCAGCGACGCGTCCACCTGCAGCGCCGCCTGGATGTCGAACGGGTTGTCGGGCAAGGACACCACGAGATGCTCCTTCGTCAGGATCAACGACTCGAAGGCGGTTTTCTCCTTCGCCAATGCCGCCACGTACCGATGCTCTTCCGCGCTGCCCTCTACAACACCGACGATGCACGTGAGCACACCGCAACGAGGAGGCGCTGCGACAACGATAGAGAGCTCTTACCGTAGGCCAAGAAGTACACGCGGACAGGAGGCTGCGTTACCGCCATCGACGACTGGTAAGCCTCGATCTGGCGGATAATGCGCACGTCCGCGTCGTACAGCACAATGCTCGCCGGCTGCACGTCGCGCAACAGCGACCAGGACTCGCGTAGCTGATGATGCGTCGTCACGTGCACGATCAGCTCGTCGGAGGTATCCACAAAGCGCGCTGCTTGCGGTGGGCGGTGACTTCGCGTGCCGTCGTTGTCCTCGTCCAGGTCGATGAGCTCAACGTCGTCGCTGCGCTCGGTCGGCGTGACGGCGGGTCGCTTGCGGTCAGAAGCAGATGGCTTCGCAGCAGCAGACCGACTGGCTCCTCGCCCGGCCGGCGTCTTGCTGCTGCTGCTTGATGGACCCAGCGACGCTCGACTTTTCTTTGCGGAAGCACTTGCATGGGGCCCATCGTCGTCATCGTTGCTGCCGTCGTCGTCCATCGGTCGGTCGACCGCCAGCGCGCCACTGCCGCCGCCACCGTCGTCGTCGTCGATGTCGGCGAGGTCGATGACGTTGTCGACGTGCTCCAGCGGCACCGCGGCAGCTGCTTCTTCAACAAGTTTCCGTCGCTTCGCAGCGACCTCTTCAGTGGAAATCGCCTCTCGTTTGACACCGCTGACCGCTGCGACGTCGTCATCGTCCGCTGCAATGGCCACCTGCCGCAGGGACCACCCGCCGTGCCGCTGCGACGCTACCGGCGGAGACAACTTTAGCACGCGCTCTTGGAGCAGTAGCATCTGTGTCTCCAGTGGCAGTCGCTTGACGTCCGCCTCCGACAGGCCTAGGTCACAGAAGCCGCCTTTGGCGTCGTTTGCCTCGTCCGGCGCAGCAGTGGCCGCCCCGGCTGCGGCTTCGCCTCCTTGTTGCAGCAGCCCGGAGACATTACGCTCGGAAAACAGCTCTTGGGCGGCGTCTTTGTCCTGGTTGGGTCCGGCGGTGTATCCCGGAGGAGCTGTCGCAGCTGCGGCAGATGCTGGTGCACCAGGACGACCAGTTCTGCTGCTGCCGCCCGTCGACCGACTGCTGCGGTGGCTTTTCCTGCGCACCTCGGCGCACTGCTGGCTGACAAACCATCGATACCGCCCGTCCATGACGTATTTGGTGCCGTGGATCAGGCAGTCTCGCAGCTGCGATGCGGCCAGTTCATCACGAGCGATCAACAAAACGCGACCAGCGTTCAGCGGCATCGCTGACCGAGCCGTTGCTGTTGTCTCTCGACCGTTGCCAGCCGCTGACCCTCGTTGGGTGAGGAAGTCCTCTCGAATTTCTTTCATAATCTGCATCAGCGCGTTCCATTTCGGCGGGCATTCTAAAGGAAAAGCGATGCGATGCGATGCGATCACCTCGCGTACGGTGTATCAGTGCAGCGTCAGTTGGCGACGTACCTAGAACGGGGCTCAAGACGCTGTCCATATGTAGCTGCGTTGTGACTTGCTTCATCGCTTGAAAGACACCTATTCCATGGGGAAGGACAAGCACCGCGTCAGTTCGCAAGCAAAGCGAGTGGAGCACCACTGGCGGTGGACGTACGTGGATTTTGACTGAAAAACACCTTCGCCTTGGCCTTCGGCTGCACTTGGTGCACTCGCGCCTTCGCGTGCTGGAAAATCATATTGGCGGCATCCGTTGTGAGCCTATCCATATAGTAACATGCACGTCATGGAAAGACAGGCGAAAGTCATCGAGGGAACACGCAGAGGACGTACCATAGGGCGGGCGTCGTCTGCGCCGACGACGTCGCGTGCAGCTTCAGCAGGAGATAGTAGAAGGAAAAGGCATCGTAGCGAATCAAATAATCCAACAGCTTTCGCAGCACCCCCATATCGCTGATCAAAGCTTTAACGCGGAAGGAGATGCGGTGCCATTCCGGGTCGAGGTGGTGGCGAATGGTGTGGTCGAAGCTCGCGAAGAGCCCGTTCTCCAACGTCATGATCTCCCCGTCCAACGTCGGGCACGCCTTCTTCAATTCCGTCAAACACGTATTGAGACACACCAAAATTGCATTCTGAATAGCACGCATATTCGCCGTGAGCTGCATTTTGATCTCGATGACCTCTGGTTGGGGTCGCCCTTCGATCGATTGGGCGATTTCCAAGCGAAACCGTGGCCATAGATGCAACTTCTTCACGTAGAGCGTGCGCATGATACGTTCAATGCGACCAAATCCACCCTGCATCATCTCCGGTTCTTCTGAAAACGCCTTGATGAAGCCACTGCGGTTGTTGTCCCGAAACACGCGGATGACGAAGGACTCGATCGACGTTTCAGAAATTCTGTTGTTTTGGTAGAAAATGCACGAAATTGAGCAGCTGCCCGAATGACAGTAAGAAATTCATTTCTCTCTACCTGTGCGCATCATAGATCAGGAGGCCGCTGATGCGAAGAGGGTCCAAAGTGCCGTCGAGTAAATCGACGATGAGGATGCGGGTGGTAATGAAAAAGCATCCCCCTCCTGCGTACATCTCTGTGCGCTCTTGTGAAGTGACTTCATTATTTATTATCTACGGTATCATTGGTCGCTTGAGCTCCCATCAGGCCACCACTACATGAGGAGACATCGACCTACCTTTGGCAGCAGGTCAGGCATGCCGCCGTCGCTGATAATCGCTGTACGAATGCTCCGTTCTTTCCCACCCGCATTGATACACAGAACCAAGTCCCTTCGTCGATTGAGGGGTTGTTCAGCATAGAGACGCAAAAACTTCCCACATAACGCCTCCAAACCCAACCCCTTTCCCAGCACCAGCAGGCCATCATCACGATGCAACTCCTGGAAACTACATTGCAAGTAGTCCTCCATCTCTCGCTGATTAAAACAGCACAAACTTGCAGAGGAGGTATTTCACTGCTCTCTGTTGTGATGGGAGAAGCATCTAGATGGACCTGAACCAGAGCTCAGCTGGACATGTGACTTCTTCGTTCGCGTCATCGTCGTGCTTTGTCGTCGTCATCATCATCAGCCGTCTTACTAGCAGGGAGAAGTTCCAACACCTCCAAAGATGCAGGATAATAAGTGCAGCGACAGATACAGCGACTTCTTCTGGACTTCGATCGGGTTGGATTCCATCGACAATTGATCACAACTGTATTGATCGATATTGGACGAAACCACCAATTCGTATCTGAGTCGAATTTAAGCCAGTCAAAAGAAATGTCGGCATCGTTGGAGAATGAACTAGAGTGGCAACCGGAGCAACAGCGTTTTTTCACTGTCTGCAACCACCGACATCCTCTCATCTGTCTCTCGGCATCATCGATCGATGCGGTTTGTGATTGCTGTAGAGAGCGACTCGACCGACAAGCCGACATAAGCTCCAATACTGTGTCGTTTTACACTTGTCAGCGATGCACCTTCAACCTCTGCGGGGATTGCTTTCAAGAAAACCGAGAAATCTGCACCCGTATCACAGGAAGCGATGATCCTTTCGCTGGCCAAGCGCGCAGAGCTCCAGCACCTCCATTACCATCGGTACCAGTGGTAGAGGACCAATTAGACATTCACAACCCATACACAGCACGAAAGCCGTTGTTGCTGTCGTATATCGAGCCTCATTTAGAAGCAGAAGATAAGGAGACGCTGCTCCAGCGCATTTCTCAGCTCAATCTCGAATTGAAAGCGCAAAAGGATACTGTTCAGCGCTTACAAAAGCAAGAAGACAGCTTGAGAAAGTCGTTGGAGCTTGAACGCAGAACTCGCAGTGAAGTGCAATCAAAGTACGATCGTCTGAGAGGAGCGGATGAGGCTATCTCCGGCTTGAACATGGAAGAACTGCTACTACTGGAGGGGGAAGTGGTATCAGTATTGACCAAACTATCTGAGCGAAAGCAGCAGCTTCTCCGACGGACGACCTCCGAGCTCCTGTGCGTGGTCTGTTTGGACGAGCCGAAGCGTATCATG